>LBNU01000060.1:0-24896 GCA_014162995.1 Artemisia annua
TTTATATCTCTTGTACTAGGAAATACTAAACTCTCTACCATTACACAAGACCATTTTGGAGAGAATGTCAAGAAAGAAAGAATGAGATGGGATGCCATCAAATGAGCCAAGTGCCAGGCCTTTTATAGGCATCAAAATTCATCAACTTACATCATCCATGACCATTGCAATATGCAAGTTGTAGTCCCACTTGAATCCACTTGCAAGATTCCCTCATATCACATATCAGATACAATGTATCTTCTTCCAACAAACTTCATCTAGGTCACGTCCCTCTATATAGAGATTTTATTTGGGCAAAAGTAAAAAATGAGTAACATGCTTTTTTAGTTGTACCTAAGTGCTAAATATGGCCATTTATGTACTAATATGTTACACTAAAGTGGTTAATTCCTGGGCCGACGTGTGTACATCATTGTTGGGGCCTCAAGTAATTTTGACTTTATTTTGAAGAGAAAATTTCAAGACAGCCCAGTCGCTTAAGTTTTTTACATTTTATAGACAAAAAAAGTGTTCTTCCCAAACTAGACCGACCGAGTGACTTGCGGCTTTTTTACTTTTGATTAGAAGTCGCCAAGTGGCACAAAAAAGTAAGCGACTTTTTGTACTTTTTGTACCTAATTTAAGCGACTTTGTACTTTTTGTACTTGTAAGTGGTTTTTTTGTGCCACTTGTCAACTTCTTATTAAAAGTAAAAAAAGGCGCAGGTGGCTCGGTCTAGTTTGAGAAGAGCAGTTTTTTGTTCTATTAAAGGTAAAAAAATTTAAGCTACTGATCTAGTTTTGGAATTTGCTCTATTTTGAATGGGAAGTGATTTGCACACTCCAAAATGTTAATGGGACACTCCTATGTACAAACAGTTAAAGCACAGTATTAATACTATACAAGTATTTAATGCATAAATAGAGTGTCCCAATTATTTTTGAAAGCGTGCAAATCAATTCCCATTTTGAATGTGTGAAGGAAGGAAGAGTAGTAAAAAGAAATGATAGGTATGGGCCCAAAATGAAATGACGGACACCATCAGTACAGTCGCCGCCACAATTTGACGAGCAATTTCTATCAATCAATCAATTAATTAATAACAATGGCTAATCAGCAGCAGCAGCAATTGTTTGATAAAAAAGAACAAGAAGAAGAAGAAGAAGAAAAGGATATAATAATGAAAAGAGTAATAATAAGACGGGATTTGGGAGATGGTAGCTCTGTTGTTTACTATCCTTGTTTTATTTCACAAAAAAATTCTTGGGATTTTTTCCATTTTCTCAATCATCACATTCCTTGGTCCACTCCCACTATTCATGTCTTTGGTAAACCTTTTCTTCAGGTACTTCTTTTTCTCATTTTATGAGTTACCCTATTATTCCCACTGTCCTCTATTTTAAATATCAACCCATATTTAATTATCTAATGCCCCGGCAGTTGCCCAGCGGTCGGGGATTTTTGGACCTCTTTTTGCTGTCTTCCGGAGTTAGACCAAAAATTAGGCAACTGGGGTATCATTTTAGGGCAACTGGTCTACTTTGGTAAAATATTGTCGGACACATGGCGATACATGGTTGGGTAGTTCAAAGTTGCCCATTTTTCTGGTCTAAATCCAGAAGACAACAAAAAGAGATCAAAAAATCCCCGGCCAAAGGGCGCGCGGGGCATTTACATAATTATTTGGAATTTACACCTTTTTCTTTTACCATCTATACATATAGCCTAGAGATTCATGCTANACTGTAACTTGGCCGGGAAACAAGAACGTATGTTCAGCCTTTTGTTATATTCTAGTGTTGACTCTCAATGCGTCATATGAAATTGAATGTCGAGTCTTTTTACCTTCCAAGATTGGGGAAGAAGATAGATTGTTAACTGTGTTATAGGGTGGAATAGTTTTGTTTCATTTATAACAACTCGGGCAAAAGGCACTACTTAAGTCATTCTTGATTTTTGTGTAAATGTGAGACTTGACCACAAATGTTATGTGATCATAGACAAATCCATTGATCCTCCATATAGTTCATCGCATGTTTCATCTCATAACTTATTTGAAGGTTAAGTAACATTTTAGTGTTCATCTTCTCCCAAACTAATTTTGTTTCTAAAATCATTTTTATAGTGTAGTACAGGATCACACGGTAATCTCTGATCACACGCTATAATATCTCCAATCTTCAACAACACCGGTGGAGATTGTTTACGATTCATATTTTGTATAATAAGAAAAATATGTCCAGATCAATTTTGCAAAAATTATCTCAGTTAAGAGAAAAACTTGGACCAATCACCACTTTTAAATGTGGCAATGAACGCTTATTTCGGCGACCGTTAGCGAGGAGTTGGAATTGAGCACATCACATATTTCTTCTAAAGTCTTCACTGACCGGTTTGCAAACATTTGCAGTGGGAGAATGATATAAATTGGTAAGTTTCTAGGAAGAAATGCTTAATAAAAGGTGATGTGTAATGACGTTTTGAAAAGTCCATTGCATTGAAGATTTGGAAATGCTCTAAAAACACGCATAAACCTAGAACCAAATGAGCAAATATAAGCCCTGCAAAGAAGCACAGTAGTCGATTAACATTATGGGGCGCATTAGCTTGACCATCACCTGACATTCAATTAATCACACTCGTTGCAGTGACCATGCTATTTACCGATCCTCTGCCAGCTTCATGCACTATATACGAAAAACCACTCACAAGATTTGTGCTTCACACCAGACTAGAAATTGCAGCAGCAATTTACTTGTCAAGACCAACCCGAAAGTATTTTATTCACTCCCTTTACATACATGTGTTCAGTGGCCAATTTATACATGTTCCCTTACTCTATTTACTACTAAATTATCTACACAAATCATGTACTTAATTAACTTAAACCCCCAACCCAAACCACATTTATGTACACAATACTAAAACCAAACTAGTCCAAATAATTACATGTTCTCAACCAACTGCTTGTACCACGGACCATGAACACTCTCGCTTACACTTGCCATCACTCCCAACACTTTTCCAGCTTCTACCACCCTATCAATCAGAACAGCCGCCCCAACTTGACGGAGGGCCATCTCTGCCAATTGTCTTCCATGCGTCCCACTGCCACTAAGCACGACGCCTCTTGTAGCCAAATATACAGCTCTAGACACTTTGATAAAAATAGAGTCTTCAGCTTGTACACTTTTTCTCAGCATTCTGGCCATGACAAGTCTTCTTGATTCGGTTTTTGTTTGATCATTGGTTTTATCGAAACCCTCGGCGGTTTTGTTCAGGATATCAACTATCTCCTCAAGTCCCGCACTCTCCACTGTGTCCAGAGTATGTAAAAGCTCAGTAGAGCATTTTTGTATTGTGGTCTCCATATCCTCAGGGCTGGATATCATTTGTTCCATCACAAGAGTTTGTCGAAGGACTAGAATGCTGCACACGAGATAATAGTCAGATATCAACATTACTATAAAACAAGTGGTCATCGTTTTAGTACAGATGGAACAGGGCCAAGTTGGATTGACCCGCAACCTTTTTTCATCCATATTCAGAATTTTTTATGCAACTTGTGCAAATTAACAAAAACAACATTAAATAATTACTGACTTTCAAATTGTAATATTATGGAGGCTGTGTCATGCATGAAGATAGATTTTGGATGAATTTTACGCTGTTTGACCCCATAGACCATATAACTCGTTCACTGTAGCTAAATGTTTTGATTTGACCTGTTTGGATAACTCCCAGCCCAAGTGACTGACTCTATCATAAGTAAATGGGTTAAAAACAAACATAACCAACCTGGTAGCAGTTACAATAATTTTCTGAAGCTGGGACTGAACCTCCCTCAGCCGGAGAAAGTTGAGCTTCATCGTTTCTGGCAACTCCTCCTGCGTCACGCCATAAACATCATTCACCAGTTTCAGCAAACCAAGCCTCACTAACAAATCAGCCTTTTCACCCTTGCACTCTGGGTACTGATTATCTGGAGAACAATTGATGTTGGTCAAGTTAAGAAGTATTTGAAATATAGATCACAAACAAGACGGATCAAGTGTTAATATATATGCTTACCTGCAGCATCTGCTACAGGAACAGCGCTTGATGTTTGCGGTCCACTAGAGAAGCTTCCACCAGTTCTAAGAGCAGTGGAAGGAAGAATACGTTTCTCTGATGTCGAAGCATCTTGCAACCCTGAAAGAATCCGCTTGTGGTCACTCCAATCTTGATCATAGGTGGACCTCAAAGATGAAAGCCACCTCAAAGTCAATGGAAGGCGAGTCGATGCATCGGACGGTGGACCAAAATGCTTGGAAAATGCTTTGCCTAAGTACTCCAAACCAGCTGGCCCCTTCAGTAATGGCTCCATGATCTTAATACGAGCACTACTAATTTCTTGCTTGAGCACCTACATAACATACAAGTTTAAAAATTGAGAACTCAAATTTCATATAAAGCCGCCAAAGTCATTTGACTAGTAGAAGCAGATTTTAATTGAAACAACTAACTCTGCGAATAATATTGACACTATTAAATTATGCAACAATCTACATATTTTGGACAAGTAATGGTTCGTAGAACACAACCCTACCTGATCCATACCAAAAAGTATCTTACAAACCCACTTTGCCATGCAATGTTACACAATGCGAAGAACACAGAAAAGGGAAAAAATAAATAAAAAAGCAGCAAAAGGATACCTGAATCTGCTTTAGGACAAATCGCAGGCCTTTAACCAATGCTATTGCATGTGAATGGTTAGAATTATCTGTTCGGCATATATCAGCTAGTTCTCTCAAGACTTTCTGGTGGGCTTCTTTAAGATTGTTTTCATTTGCCGGAGCTGAAAGCTTCTGCAGGCTGACCAATGCAAACTCCATGATTTTCCCAAGATACTCCATGTCTAAACTGCCAGAATTCAACAACTGCAGAGAAGATGACCATTTTAGTAACCTAAGCAAGCTGAAACGAATGATGATAATAAAGAAATCCCACCAGTCGCATGTCTGCGGGTTGCTTACCTGAGAAAGTATAACCACATCAATTGCTTCGATAATATCCTGTCTCCAACTCTGAGGAGCCATCTCACAAAGTTCATCCCTCACTTCCTTCATTAGTTCCACAACCCTATCATAATTATCTTCTTGTATGGAAGCAGTTACTCCATCCCAGAATGCTTTTTCCATTGTCTCGCGTACCTAAAGTGAGGAAGACGTTCATGTGAATAAAATTTTATCTTAACAGGTATTGTATGTGTTTGATCATCAGCCACAGGAAAAAGGGAAAAGCAGAAGTTATATTGAGGACAAATAACCTTGACCAATGTTTGGTCTTCATCAGTAGCATTCAAACTGTTGGCAGATGTATAATGTTGTCCGTGAACAAATTCATTCACAATCAATTCATTCTCCATGCTGAGCATCTCACCAGAATGATTTAATCGACTTTCTGGAGACTTGCTGCTAGCAGCAGAGAAGCCAACAACCTTTTGTGTTGGCTTGGAATCATTATCTTTAAACAGGGCACGAACTACACGGCTAGGCTCTTCACTTTTGTTCCTTTTGTCAGAGTCAGCAGCATATAGGGTCGTCAGTGAAGAAGGAGATGGTGGTATATGTGCAACTGGTGAACCAATCGGGCTGCCATTCTCCACTGCTTGATAGTAATTTGTCCGTGTATCAGAAAGAGCATTCTGCATACGTTCTATCCCCGCATCTCCACTTAGGTGCATTACCTTTTCCCTCAACAGTTTCTGATCCTCGGTGACCTGCATCCAGAACATTTGTAAGATCATGTCAACCAGTTGAAAGATCATCCTAAGTCTATTTTTAATGCATACATGAGACCTCCTAAATCATTTATTCAAAGTACTTAATATTGTCATAATTGTGTTTTGTATTCATAAGTAACACATTAATAACTTATAGATATCTAAAAGCCGCTCAATAAATTGTTCTCAGACCGTACTTGAAAAATGATCCAATTCAACCCAAATCTGTTATAAGTCGTTACCAACCTCCCAATCTTACCACATCTATTCACAAGATAAAAATAGATGGAATCAGGGCTAGTAGTCAAACCTGAATCTGAATAGCTCTCATATCATGGGTCTTATCAGTATTATCTCCTTCATGTGTCATCTTGCATTTTTGCATCATAGATATTTCCATCTGACATGCGGCCCTCACCAGATCCTCTTCTAAAGACTCAGCATCCTTAACCTTCCATACCACAAAGCTATTTAGGTAGGCACACCATGCTGAATCAAAAGCTGCCAGCTGCGACCTAAAGGTGCGTCTACGGTTGGAATCTGCACCATGTCCATTTAGTATTATACTAAGCAACAACTCGAATTCTTGAACAAACTTCTTGGCTGACTCGGCTAAAGAATTCTCACGCTCCCCTTGACCACTAAAAACCGCATCCGGATGACCAAGAATCATGTAGGCACATAGCACTATTCTTACTTGATATCTTGATAGTTTAACTGGGNTTATCCTCCGGCGTGAGAGTAAGTAATCGAATTTAGGGTTGTGAAGAGTTTAGGGTTTGTAAGTCGTACCTTGGACGAGAGCTATGATGCCCTATTTATACACACGTAACCGATAAGGTTTCGTGCTCCTCACTCTTCGGCGTCCTCGCCGATATCGGATATTTGGTATATATCTCCTTTATTTAGGAGATATCCCGTATCAAATCCATTAATAACTTTGGGCTTGGGCCTTGTAGGCCCAAACCATCTGACTGGTAGTCCAGTTATCGTTATAGCGGCCCACTCATGGTGGAGTTAAGTGTTAGTATTGTTTACTAATCGGGTCCGTGACCCGAGTGGAGACTATACGTCATCATATGGTTTTGATGAAAGAAGAATCTTGAGAGTTATCGACAGGTTTTGTGTACGTGGTTTTAACAAAATTTTCCAGTGTAATGTCAGAACCAAAAATATGTTGCGGTTCATCAAGGGCAACAATCATAGCAGAAGATGACGATGATGATTCGGCTTTGGACGTTTATTGATACTGATTTGTTTTGTGTTGTTCCATCTCCATAATGCAACTGAAAACAACAATATATAAGAAAAAGAGATATGGTTAGTTAGACTTCTTATTGGTCATATAACCATTAAACATTAATCGAAACAAACTCAATCAATACATCCATAACCATTAAACATTAATCAACTAAAAATCATTTTATGTAATGCGATGAATATATAGGATTGAAGAGTATACCTGTGCACAAGTCCAATAGAAAGTTGAGCTTTAGACTTTGAGTTATAAATTTGGAATGGTAAACTATTATATTTATAGGCAACATATCCTATTCTAGTATTGATATAACTTGAGTTCGAGTAGTAATATAATTCGAAGAGTTAATTTCATAAATCGTCCTTGTGGTTTGTCGGATTTAACGAAATTAGTCCCTACAACTTTTTTTTAATGGATTATCTCCTTATGGTTTTGAACCGTATCGGGTTTGTTCCTTGAGACTAGTAAAAAACTGCAAACCACAAGGAGCAAACCCGATACGGGTCAAAAGCCATAGGGAGAAGATAGTAATAAAGGCAAACCACATGGACCAAACCCGATTACGGGTCAAAACCATAAGGAGAGGATCCGTTAAAAAAAATGTTGTAGGGACCAATTTTGTTAAATCTCACAAACCATAGGGACGATCTGTGAAATTAACTCTAATACGAATTCAAACGCTTGGCAAAAGTGATCTCTCAGTTTTTAAAATCTTTTCTTTTGGCACACTTTTGCTACCAATTTTTCCAACAAACCGCTAATCTGTTTTTCAGTAGGAGTGAGATAAGTATAAGCAGGCTATTAGATTTCATCACATATTTACCATTGTTGGCTTACAAGAATCTGTTAAGCAATAGCTTAAGCTTAATTATGTATATTAGTTTAGACTAATATATAGCTAGACAATACAAAAAAATTGGCATCTAGTAATACATACAAAAGTGTCACCAAAAGTTAAAAAAACGTCACGAAAAGTTAAGAATTGTCGATACTCGATATAAGTATAAAATAGCTGTGTCTAAATATTTCATGTGCTTCCCTTAACTTTTTATACAGACAATGATATAATTGCTGGAATTTTTATGACTGGCAGCCAAAAGTTCTTTATATATCTAACTTTTATCATAGAACTCATCAAGCAATCTCAGCAATTCATTTTTTTATCAAAATAAAAAAATAAGCTTCCACCTTTTTTTAAAAACTTAAATATCTCGCAAACTGTAAATCGTCAAGCTACAAAAAAAATACCATCGCGACGAGAATTAAATTATCTTTCTATAGACATGCATTGTTATATACTTTCGACGAACTTTTTTTTATGAACTTTTTTTTTTTTTTTTTTTTTTTTTTTTTTTTTTTTTTTTTCCCAAAAAAGGGAATATAAAAAATATATTACTTACTTTAACATAAACATAATAATCACATGTTTAATTTTCACCTTTTTCAAGCAAAAAAAAAAAAAAAAAAAAGTTACTTCATCATAAAGCATAATGATCACATATTCTAAATTTCACCTTCTTTAAAAGAAAGTAAAAAATAATACAGTAATATTAAAAACCTCATAATTTTACATTTTTTTTTTTTCATAATTTATATTTCAGCAAAAATTATTCAGTAATTAGTAAACTTGATCACATAGTTTAAATTTCACCTTATTCAATACATAAAAAATAAATAAATAAAAAAATCAAATAAACACCTAATTATATTCTTTGAGTCATAATAATAATCAAATTAAACAAAAATAACAGAATCATAACGATAATAACTAACAACTAAAAACAAGAAGCGTAAAATTATAGCAACCTGACGACGAAGATGAGCGTCACGAAGTTTAGCTTCAATTTCTTCAACAGTAGAGAAAGAAGATTTAGTTCCGGTGAGTCTCCGGCGAAGCCACGGCGGAATAGACGGTGGCGATGATAATTCTGATCCTTCAACCGCCGGTATCTCCATAACCACCATCGTATTATTATTATTATCCACTCCAACCTCCATATCAATTAATCAATCACTAATTATATATAAAATGATGGTTTATTTATTAATTCACACAGTTAGTGTGTGTTTTTATAAAAAGTATGAAGAAGAAGAAGAAGAAGATGTGTGCAAATTGGATTATTATTTTCTTGTTGTGGTGGTGTGTTTGATGTGTATATATATAAGAATGCACACGCGTTGTATATAGTATTTATAAAAGTAATTAAATTAATTTTATTATGTTATGTGTAGAGAGATTGAGAAGGAGGATGACGATTTCTATTTTAGGGAAGAGGTTTGGATTATTATATTGTAAAAGACCTTATGGAGTTTACGTTTTTCGCCTTTTGGTATAAGTGTCATCAGGTTTGGTCCTTGCAGTTGGTTTCTGCAAGAGAGGCCGAGCAAGACCGTAAACATAGCGTTCATGTACGTTGCAAAAATTCATAAATGTCTCGTGAACTCTCAAGACCCACCGGATTTTGTCTCTAATTGTACTTGGAGGTTGTATGTGCGTATTAGAATTTTTAATTGGTATAAACGTGTTGGACTGATGTAGCAAGTTGGTGTGGTTGTGTGACATATCATTATTCTCTTTCATCTTCAAACCATCGTAGCAGTTAACATCTTCAGTATTGCTTACATATATCTCACTCAAAATATAGACATATCTCGTAAAACACTCATACCATTTTTGTTGCTTGATAAAGCTGACCACTGAACGACCAATCTTTTTGGCTCTTCACGCATGAGCAAAGAGAAGTGTCACATACATTTCACACGTCACAAGACATATTTTACGCGAGAACAATAAGCTTGTTACACTCAGTCTTATTCAGTGGCGAAGCTAGAAAATTTTCAGTGGGGGGTCGGGATCTAAATTTTTTTATTGCTTAATGTATAAAAGAAATTTCACAATTAAAACGGGGGATCGAAATCGAATATACCGAAATTTTTCTACACGAAAACTATATACCCCCTACATCGCAAAAAAAATTTCGGAGGGGTCGGGCGCCCCCTCCCGCCCCTATGTAGCTGCGCCCCTGGTCTTATTGATTAACTTACTGGTATTTGGAGGTTGTATCTGAATACACATATTTAGGGTTGTATGTGAATACACTCATTAATCAAACAAAACTAAAAATGCTGCGACTTTGTACTTATCTTTATTAGTTAACTTATGTTGTTCAATTCAAACTTGATGTAATTAAATATTGAATTTTATTGTGACATGCAAAAGCTTAAACTTAAGCATGGGAATAAAATATTGTATTTTATTTGGCCTTTACACTCATTAACTTATCTTGTAGTCAATTAAAATTTTAATTTGTTACGATACGTCTATATTAGGAAAATGTTTGATGGGCCTAATAAAGGGACATAATCATGGACCTAATGCTTAAAATACTTGTACAGTGCATGCACTGTACAAGTACTGTACAAGTATTTTAAGCATTAGGTCCATGATTAGGTCCCTTTATCAAGGCTCTATCTATTACTCTATTTACGTACTATTTTCTAACTGATCTATCTTCTAGTCTTTTACCTTTCTGTGATCAATGTTGTTCCCTGTTGGAATGAATTGTCCTTTTGATGTTTTCATTTTTCTCATGAACATTGTGCTACGTGAAGTGTAGCAACTTTTATAGTCATACTATATACTTTAGCGAGATTAATCTAATTTAAGCCTGCTTATATGTCTATTAACGATCTCTACAATAGTTATGTGATCATACAAAAGAATATTTTATAATTGACTATTTGTAAGTGTAACTTAAGTCGAAGACCCGTGCTGCATGATTATATGACTGGGACATGGATATGCAAATCACGATCCAAAGTAAAGTTTCAACGAGATATACAAAACGAAGTTGACAGGAGGAATGTTGGGATATTATCTTGTTTTGGGGTCGACTCAATAAGTAAGTGCGTACGAATTTGTATAAAACTACAGGATTTTGATACAATAATACAAGAGTTGAGTTATTTAAAAAACCAAACATTCCTCACATACCAAGGGACTCATCCCCACCATCCATCTAAAAAGAAATCAATGGTTGAGATTAAAAGCATTTAATATTTCACCTATTTTTTATAATTTAATTATCTCTTAAACCGTTAATCGTTAAGCGAAAATAATTATACCATCGCGATGAGCATTTAATTATCTTTCTATAGATATGCATTGTGATATACTTTCGACAAAAAAAAATTTTTCGTTTTTTTCACGTTTTTTTTCGTGGCCGAAAAATATCATATGTGATATATCATATTTGATATTCATATATGATATTACATATCATATATGATATATCATATATGATATTGCATATCATATATGATATGTAATATCATATATGATATATCATATGTGATTTTTTCGGCCACGAAAAAAAACGTGAAAAAAACGAAAAATTTTTTTTTGTCGAAAGTATATCACAATGCATATCTATAGAAAGATAATTAAATGCTCGTCGTAACGGTATATTTTTTTTCGATTAACGATTAACGGTTTGAAAGATATTAATATTTGAAAAAAGAGGATGAAAGTGGGTTTTTTAAATTGTTGTGATTAATCTCATCCATTAGATCAAATAAAGATGGAGGGGAGATGAATGGTGTAGATTAGTCCCTTGGTATGTAAAAAATATTTGGTCCTCAAATGATCTTATATCATAATACAAAGCTATAGTTTCATGTTTATAACCCATAGTTGGAGTAATCCATATCATAGTGGGCATAAGTTGATCACAATGCGTTTGATCGGTCAAGACATGCTAAACTCTTAAGCTATCGTGTGTGCTTTATTCATTCGTTTTTTGTTTAGTACTCGTATATGGTTATCTATTAGCAGTTATTTCTCAAAAGTTGATCATCATAGCTTCAAATGTAATGTTTTGTTTTTATAAGATTAGCTATTTTTTTATTTTTTTTTTATTTTTTTTATTTTATTTATTTATTTTTTTAACATCGATTAGCTATATCTTTTGACATTTATCTACTTTGACAATTATCCCTTTGAAATGGGATAAATTGAATATATTACCTTTAGAAGAAATTTTGACGACAAAATGATCAAAAATAAAAATTAGACAAAAATAAATAAATAAATAAATAAATAAATAATAAAAAAATTGTATCGGGGAGATGCGATCCTTTACAAAGTAAAGAAAATTAAAAAGGCTAGAAAGCCACTCACAATGTGACAAATTTCCACCACACACTCCCTCTCTTTTTTCTTATTAAATTTGGTTAGGGGGCATTCTGGTCCTTTTAACCCTTTTTTTATTCCACCCCAAAACTTCAAACGTAAATAACTTTTAAACGACAAACTTTTATGTTAAACCGAATTCACCATAATTTTTTTTTAATTTAATCTATTTAATTTGGTATGCATTATGATATATGAATCGTAATTTTTTTCCGACTTTTTTAGTGGGTGTTGATTTTTTTGAAATTTTCGGCATTTTCGGTTCTAATTTTGTCTAGTTTAAAGGCCAAATTTTGCAAAACTTAAAACACGAAAGTTGTAGCTTTTTGGCCATTCTTTACCCCAGAAATTCGAATCACTCAAATCCGATATGATATGAGTGAGATATCGCACATTAAAGATGAACAATAACTGATGAACGTTATCAAAAATAACTGATAAACGTTATTTTTTTCAAAAACTGCTGAACATTATAAAAAATAACTGATGAACAATATAAAAAATAGAGTAAAATACATCGTTGGTCCCTGAGCTTTCCACAAAACATCGCCATGCACCCTACCTTTCTAAAAACGTCGTGTGGCATCCAAAACATGGGAATTAGAGGCTGAATGCGTCTCTTGACCACTTTTGTCGAGGTCAACGCTCATGTTTTGGTATGTTCTCAAGAGCATAATAGGCAAAGGACATTTATCACCACACTATGGTTAAATCAACCATGACAGTGATAGTTTAGGGAGCAACTAAGAACTACACTCTAGTACCTTGAGCCTCTCTTTTCTGATACGCTAGTTATTTTTTGCGCTAAACCAATTAACCCACAAACCAAACACATATACACACCATAATAACACACACCCTTATCCAGACACCCATTTCCAGAAGTCAAAGACCCAACTAAAATTCCAACATTACAATGTCTTTTAGAGACAATGTGATCAATGATATGGCAGATTATATCACCAACATGCCAGATAATGTGACCACTAATATTATGAACCGCTTGCCACTAAAAGATGCGGTAAGGACCTGTAGTTTAGCCAGAAGCTGGAGGTTTAAGTAGAGAAATGAGACTATGGGATATTGCAATGCTTAGGAATTTGAAGACGTTAAATTTGTCATTTGGTATTTGGAACCATCATATGACAATAACAACTTCGAATATCTTTCAGTTGTCAAATGTTCCTAAACTTGAGACCCTTACCATGGATTTTCAAGACTGCAATGTAAGACCTATTCTTCTCGTTTTCACTTCAACTAACATATAATGTTAACGAAATTTCTAACATTGATGCAATGTTAGCATTGAAACTAAAGGAAATTCATCCTTTTATAATGTAGTTGTTGGAAGAAGGTACCTCCTGGATGAGTGTCCGTGTGGCCTTTCTATCCCTCAAGTGTCTTGAGATATACGGGGTCGATTTTGGGAGTAATGCAATGGTTGCATTGATCGTAAAAATGATTCGAAGGTCTCCAAATATGCAAAGGCTAGTAACCAGGCTCTAGGTAAAGATATCTCAAATCCGTTTATGGCTGACAATTTGCCAAAAATTGTATGGTATTCAACTCACCATATCTTTGATAGTGAAGAGTTGGCTAGCCCGCAAGGTTATGGCTTGTGGTAAAGGCAGTGGAAAACCATAATTGGTAATCAACTCACCAAGATGATAATTTTATTCTATCAAAGAGTTGGCTAGTCCAAAAGCAAACGGCTTTTGGTAAAGACAAATCAAATCCGTTGACATCTGATGGTTTGCTAAAAATCATTTGGTTATCAATGTACCAAAGTATCATACTAAATCATTGGCTACTCCAGAAGTAATGGCTTTTAGTAAAGAGACATCAAATCCATTAAATTTTCATAAAGGATTGCTAGGGACTAGCAATTGCTTAGTGTGGGGGATTTGATATGTGTCTAATTACACATATCTTTTACCTCATTTAACGGACCAAAACGACTGAAAACACACAGATATGCCCTATAATACTACAAATATCCTTGGATTGTGTTTTTATGTGTTTCAGGTACAAAAGGATTGAAAACAAACGAAACACGAGCAAAGTTTGCAGAATTGGCAGAATCAGTCCCTCAACTTTAAGAATTGTCAATAATGGTCCCTGGATATTTAAATTTGGAAAATAATCATTAAGAGTCCTTGGATTATTGGAACTTGGCAAGAAAAACCCTTGGAATACTTTGGGGAAGTTGCAAAACACACCCTTGTAAAATCAGCAATTGACATTTTTTTGGTCCTTGTGTTTTGTTAGTTATAAAACAAACGGACCCTTTTTATTTGTCTAACCCAAAACAAATAAACCTCCACCTCTTTCCCCCCAACTTGGCCAACACCCTGCACCTCCCTGCTACACCCATCCCTGCCACCTTCTCTGCCACCCTCTGCCAACTTATTCTCAATTCCAAACAACAACAAGACAAAACCCATTCATATAAACACCCATCTACACAAGTTAACTGCCCCAATTGCTTATAACAATTTTATCTCCAAAATCAAATGGAGGGCCAGGATCAAACTTACTCATCCAAGGGACTAGAATGAAAGTGGGGAAGCACCAGGAGACCAAGGAAACCCTAGTTGAAGGCCTATAAAATGAGACATCCACAATCACAAAAATCTGTCCTTGTTTTTTTTAGACCAATTTCTAGTGTAATTTTGTTTTTATCATTTACTTTTATAAATCTTGTAACCTTTAAATTCCTGTAGTTTTTAAGTTCAATGAAATTTAAATTCAAGTTTTAGTTTTCAGTATTGCTTTTCAAGTATTCTATTTGCAAATTTTTATTTACATGCTCTTTATAACTTATACTTAAAAGCTAGTCCAATAGCTTGTTAAGTGTTGAGTTGTATCTAAATTTAGATTATATAAGTTGTTCTTTCTGTTTTCAATATATATATAAAAAAATAATAATAATAAAAAAATAATAATAAAAAAAAATATAAAATAAAAAATAAAAAAAAACTGTAGCAGTGCTTAATAGTGCTTATTTTTCTGCTTAGTCTAAATCGTATATGCTTATTAGTGTTGTTGAATGCCTTTTATGCTTATTTGGTAGCATAGATAAAATAGTTTAAGAGGATGTGTGTTTAACTGCTACTTTTAGCTTACAAGTACTTTTGCTTATGTAACAGTTCCTATTGCTTATTTAGGGTGTATTATTGCATATTTAGTTTCAATATAGCTTAATATTGCTTAGTCTCTCATATCCTTGGGGTAAATTTTGCATTTTCTTGTTAAAAACCCACACAGGTTGCCAAAAGGGGTGTTTGGCATAGGGAAAATTTGTAGTAACAATTTGTTTTGGTATTGAATTGAGACTAGATTAGCATTGATTTACTGTTGCTAGTGGATTTTAAGAAGATTTAAGCATTTTCTTTTAGTTTCGGTGCAAAATAGTAAGTTGTCAAAAGCATTTAGTCTAGAACCTGTTAGAACTAGCCGTCTAGGGTAGGATTTAGATTTAGATGCCTTTGGTTGTTACATTTGCTGGAAATAGAGTCAAATTAGGATAATATGTGTGTTTAAAATATGGTATTGGACTTTTATCAGTCAAAAAATTCATTTTTGTACCCATTTTACACCCATTTGCTGTCAAGAAAAAAGTCCCAACAGCCCCTTAGTGTAGCATGTTTAATTTCTTCGTTTCTTGACCATTTGACCTGAAAATTGGTTTGTAGCTTATTTGCCAGCTTGTTAACAAGCTTGTGTTTTTATTTTATTTTTATGATTTATTTTTATAGCTCTTTCAGGCCCCCAAAGTAGCCCCAGTAGCCATTTTTTCTTCAGCACCTTAGTATAATGTTTGATAGTTTACGCTTAAGTTAGAACTTATAGGCTTTCCAAAGTGCTTATAATTTGTGTCCCTTGTAGCCTTTTAAGGTTCCCCCCCTAGAAAACCTTTACTTATTTCCCTTTAGGTGTAGCTTTTAGCATCTTGCATCCAAGTTAGTTTTTCCAAAAGTTTTCATTGTTAACTGTTTTTATAAAATACATAGGTAAAATTCTAGGATTAGCCCTTTAGGTTGTAGTTTTTGCTTCATATCAGTCTCATATAGGTTAGTATGCATGTTCACCACTGGTAGTTGACTTAGTAGGTCAATTTTCTCATTTTTTGACCCATTTTGTACCCACTATGCACTCAACAGCCCATACCACCCTTTTTGCACCTCTTTTTAGATAAGCTAGGATTAGATTTAGTCCTTGAATTTTGTTTTACAAAAAGTCAGTAGTATAGATATTAATTGTTTAAGCTTATTTCAGTTTTTTTTAGCTTATTTGTTAGCTTAATCAGCTTGCAAACTAGCCCCCATAAGCCTGCTTCTCCCCTACACATAAGCATTGTTCACCTCTGGCCAGTTTTCATAAGCTCACAACTTGTTCGCTAGTTAAGATTGTACTGAGATTTTTGGCTTTTTGAGAAACCCACCTGGCTGACTTGTTGGATCAAGGTTCATTTTGGGCTTACAAGCTTATTGTATAAGCTTATTTTGGCCTACAAGAAGCTTGCTCAGGCCTGTTTAAAGCAAACTTGCTTATTGCTTTTCTAGCTCACGGCCTAGGCTTATTTTAGTTTTTTGAGTTGAAGTAAGTTTGTTTAGGTCTATTACGCTATCCCTGAGCTTTTGGTGCATTCTAGTGCTTATTTGCTTATTTGAAGTGCTTATTTAAACTGCTTATTTGCCCAATTCAGCTTATTAGTGGGCTTATCTAACTTTTTATATTTTTTCTAGGCTTAGTATAATATTTTAGAATTATCTGCAAAATTTCATAATTTTCTAAAGTCATTTAGTATTTATAATAATTTAAATTAGTTTTTAAGTCTTTTAAAATCATTTTTAATTAATAATAAATTCATAAAAAGTCTAAAAAATATTTTTCTTTTTCCTAAAATTTTATTTTATTATTAGGTTTGTAAAAAAGTAATTTTCATCACCGTAGGATTTATATTGATTAAAACTCACTTTTTACTTTCGTATGTTTACGTTATTTATAATTTACACGTACGGTTTAAGTTCTAAAACGTTTCTAGGATATTTTCTTTCACGTATTTGTTGATATTGCTTAATTGAGTTGTTTCTCTCGTATTTCCTTAGTTTTATCACTCGTAACCTCCTTTCCTGTTCAAAATCACCCGATCACAAGTCGTTTTTAATACCATTCACACCTCGCCGGGACATAACGACCCGGAAAAACACTGTACTCCAGGGAGATTTGGCCCAAGCTGTTTGACCATCTCGACCATATCCGTGGTTGAGTTTGGTTTGCGTTGACCGTTTGGACCAGTCAAAATTTGGCGCCGCTGTCGGGGAGGCGTGTTGCGTATTTTAAACGTATTGACGTATCATGTTTTTGAAATTCGTCTTTGTAAATTTACCATCCTTTGTATATTTTCATAAAAAACCAAAACAAATCGTGAAGTTAATTCGTTTGACGGATCGATTTCCAAAAATATCGTATTCACTTTTCAAAAAAAAACATAAGCAAAACCCAAAAAGATTTTCTTTTTCAAAATTTGTTTTCCTTTTATCTTAAATTGTTTTCCCGTCATAAAAATCCAAAAAGAATCTTCGTTATCCTCTAAAATGTCTAATTCTTATCTTTCCATCATCTCATTGTTTAATTCTCCACAATGATCGATTCCTCACCATATAATCCCCATGATCCTCGGACCATGGAGGGTTTCTATCGTCCAACACTTGATGTTTGAGGAGGACCGATCACTCCAACATCAGTTCCAGGAACCAATTTCAAATTGAAAAATCATGTGGTTCAACTGATCCGGCAACATTGCCAATTTCACGGATTTCGAGATGAGGATCCAAACGAGCACCTAAACAAGTTCATATCTATCACTCAATCCATGAAACAAAAAGGAGTTTCTCAAGATAGCATTCGTTTGAATCTATTTTCATTCTATTTATCCCACCACGCTGAATCTTGGTTTTATGCTCTTAAAACCCACTCAATTCATACTTGGGAAGAGATGTTCCTCAAGTTTCTATCAAAATACTTTCCACATTCTAAAACGGTGCAGCTTAGGAAAGACATTCTGAATATCCGACAATTGCCCATGGAATCCGTATTTGAAGCTTGGGAAAGATTCAAATCATTGTTAGGGAAATGTCCTGATCACAAAATTTTGCTTCTTGATCAAATCCTAACCTTTTATCATGGTATAACTCCGATTGATCGAGACAAAATCATGTTGGCTGCCGGTGGCAATCTGACTCCTCCCAAACTAACTAGTTAACCAGGTGTGGTCAACAAGTCAAATCTGAGAGAGGAGAGATCAATTTATGATCCGGTGTAAGCACAGTGTATCCCCGGGTCGTTAAGTCCCAGCGAGATTGAAATTGTGTTTGGAAAACGTTTTGGGAATGAGTGATTCAGGAATAGTAACCAGATTAAGAATGATTATTTGGAGTTATTAACTAAGAAAATGATGATTAACAAAATTCTACACTACAGGGAAACAGAATTAGGCTTGGGGAAAACCTAATACAAACAGACTAATCACGTAAATGGAAAAAGGTTAAATATGAACAATTACAAACTACAGGGGGTGAAAATGCAACTTTTAAAAAAAATGAAAAGAAAATTAAATTAAAAAGAAAATTATTTTTTGATTATTTTAATATTTACATATTAATTAATTACTAAAACCATTTAAAACTTAATAAAAACTAATTAAAGTTAAATCTAAAAAAAAGATAAAGATTACAAATTTAACTTAGAAAATTGCAAAATTAATTTCTAAAAATCTAAATGACTTAAAAGAAATATAAAAATTGAAAATAAATATTTTTGTCTTTTTGTCGATCTTTTATTAATTAATTACTAAACTATTACATAAAGGTTATTTAAACTAGATTAAATAAGAAAATTAGAAAATGAAAAGAGAAAATTACAAATCCAATTTTTACAGAATCAAAATAATGTGTACAATTTAGAAAAATTATAAAAATAGATCTGAGATTAAATTTAAATACTTAAACTATTTTCTTTTTGGTTTTTTAATTAAAACTGTTTTAAATAAAATTAAACCTAGAAATTACCAAATGAACAGTAGAAATTATGGGAAAATTACTAGAAGTACTAAATATTATGTAGAAGTTAGGAAAAATATAAAAAGATACTACTGTTTAACAAAAATTATTAAAACTATTTAATTTACTAGTTTTAACTAATTATTAATTTAATTATTATTAATTCTAATAAATACTAAATGAAAAGGGAAAATTCTAAGAAAATTTATACAAATACTTTAAGATACTAGGAATTTAAGAAAATTATAAAAACAGATAAGAACTTAATGTTGAAAAGAAAAATTAAAAAGCTAAATTATGTTAAATAGAAGCTATCACTTTTCTTAAAAAGTGATGTTTTTTGGAATTTTCTTTTTGACAGATGAATATATGATGAAAATAAGTACTTTTTGTGAAAACACTTTTTGTGAAACTAAAAAATAAGCAGTTTGGACACTAATGTTTTCCACAGATTGCTTTATGAGATTTTGAAATGGAAAAAGCACTTAATAAGCTAAAAGGACTGAACCAAGGGCCAATGAATCTATAAACAAGCTAGGTAAACTGGAAGGAAGCTAAAATGACAAGAAATGGTGACCAAATAAGCCAAGAACACAAAATAAGCAATCTCAAATTTCCACAGAACAATCTAAAGAAACAAATGGGACAAACTGCAGGCCTATGTGGGACCCACAGTGATGATCCAAGGTCCAAAGGGAAACTTGATTTGAAAAATAGGCCAAGTGAGCTTTCAAATAAGCCAATAAGCAGAGCTTATGGCTCACTGAGTAGCTTGGGGTGAGCTTATGAAGTTTGGTTCAATTACGCTGATGGAACTAGGTAACAGATTGATCCAACAAGTGCACAGGCTCACAATGGGGCAAACTTAGGTACACATAAGCTTAAGCAATCCAAAACAATGACAAACAACTAGAAATACACACTGGATCAAACAAATATCTAGAAATCAATATGCACAAATCTATACTGATGAATCAGTATAGATACTTGGTAAAGGCAACAAAAAGAGGAACAAATAAGCACAACAAATAAGCAGTATAGGCTAAACCAAATATGGGGCAATTAAAACAACCAAGGTGGCTATCCAAAGCAACAAAGATCAAACAGGTTGGTTAAGAAATGAGCATTGGGTGGTCTTGGAAAAGTTGGGTGAGATTGGGTGTACAGGGGAGGTTTTGGAAAAAGTGCTTAAAAGAGACAAGCAAATAAGCAGTTTAAGTAAGTTGAAATAAATAAACAAAAATATCTTAATAAAGATGAGCAACCAAAGTTTATTTTCCCAAAAGCACAAAAGGTGAAACCTAATATTGAAGCCTAGAGAAAATGAGCAATTTTATTCAAAAACTTTTTTCTGTGGAATTTGACTTTCTGATTTCTTGAAAACTTTGACTTTGGTGAGTTATGATTGGGTCCTAGCTACTGAAAATGATGTATTAAGCTATAATGAAACTAAATTAAGCTGTATTAACAACTAATAATCCTATATAATGATTATGAGACTTCAAAATCCAACAGTGAACTCATGAGATGAATCTAAACATGAGATTGACTTTTATTCAAAGAGTAACGGGTTTTTATGGTTTGCCTGAGTTATATTGACCTAATGCAAATTGTATCAACCAACAACAACCAAAATAACAAGCCTTAGCACACTTAAACAGTTTTAACCAAACACTATTTTATGAACTTAATTTCTGATTTTCAAATCAAAACAAGCAAACTGAACTAGAAACAGAATAGTAGCAATCTAATATGATCTAACACACATAAATAAGCATAAATTAACAAACAATAAACTGAGGAATACTAGAACTAGGGAAATGAGAAAGATTCTTACTTCATGCCATCAAAGCTAAACTGAAGTACCCAAGGACCAAAACACTTATCCTATAGCTTCCCAAGAAGCACTAAACCAAGGCCATCCATTATACACCCTGCTCCAGCTTTCTTCTTCTCTTCTTCAGTGATTTTTTATTTTTTTTTATCTATTTAATGTGATTTTTTTTTTTGTATTTTTGGATAAGACTACTACACTGGTATTTATGTTTCTGAAAGCTTTCAGAAGCTTTCTGGGAGCTTAAGTGAGCTTATTGAATCCATAACAACAACTATTAACAACATTCATACTATATTTGAATTTTGATCAAAGTTAAGCATAAACTGAATTTCAAAAGATAACTGGATTTGATTTATGAAACTGAATTTAGATTACAACTGAACACTTAGTACATTACTTAGAACTGAAAATTACACTTGAAATTGACTAATTAGTAAAAACGACAATGAAAACTAAAATTAAAATCTACTGTGGTCTTCTTCCTTCTCTCTGTCTTTTATAGCTGCAAATTAGGGTTTAGTGGGACCCTCTGAGTCTTTCCCACTTCTTTCTTGAGCCATTGGATCATTTATAAGCAATCTGGACCATTGGTGAGTTTTGGCGCCAAAAAGGAAGGTGCAATTTGCACTGTGGAGTTGCAACAGGGGTGGGTGGTGCATTTAATGCACCTTGGCTTGTTAGGTGGGTAGTGGAAGGGGCGGTGGAATGTGATGGAGATGGTGGGGGTGTGAAGTGATGTCTCTGCAAGTTGGGGTGGGGAAGAAGAGAGGGAAAGAGAAGCGTTTGACCAAGGTCAAACGGGGGTCTGGGTTGGAGGGTTTATTATAAAACTAGGGGTTGGGCTTGTGGGTTATTGGGCTTGCAAAGGAGAAAAGGGCCAAGG
This sequence comes from Artemisia annua, assembly GCA_014162995.1. Classification (NCBI taxonomy): domain Eukaryota; kingdom Viridiplantae; phylum Streptophyta; class Magnoliopsida; order Asterales; family Asteraceae; genus Artemisia; species Artemisia annua. Next base: position 21,983 of record LBNU01000060.1, read on the forward strand.
GAAATGGGGGTGTTAGTTTTTGGACTGGATTTGGGTTTATGAAAATACATAGGGCCCGGTTTGGTTTGTATGTTAAATAATCACAAGGACCAATTATGTAAAATCTGAAAATTAAGGGGTGTGGTCTTGTAATTATCCCATATTATTCCAAGGGTGTAATTTGCCAAGGTTGAATAGTGTGAGGACCATAAGTGAGAATTTCCAAAATTACACCTCCAGGGACTAAATCTGCCAAACTTGAAACTCCAGGGACCAATCATGTAAATTCACCAAACTTTTCTCCCAAGGATTATTCCTGCCAAAGATGAGTAGCACAAGGACCAAAATTGATTTTTCTCAAAGTTTTTACATCCCAGGGACCATTTTTGTCAATTTTGCAAAGTGCAGGGTCTAAACTTGTAATTTTGTGAAACTTTACACCAAAGGACTAAATATGTTTATTTGTGATTCCAAAAGGACCTTTAGTGACTTTTCTTTCAAAATAAATGCTTAGGGACTAGATTTGACAAGTTATAAAAGTTGAGGGACTGAAACTGCCAATTGTGCAAACTTTGTTCGTTTTTCATTTGTTTTCAAACATTTTGCATCTAAAACATATAAAACACAACCCTGGGATATTTTCAGTATTTTGATGCATATTTGGTTGTTTTTGGATGTTTTGGCAGTTCAGATTAGGTAAAAATGATGAGTATTTACACACTCATCACAATCTCGTGCGGAAAACTCCACAAGAAGCTTATGATTTAATCGAGAATATGACAAATCATCACTGTCAGTGGGATACTGAAGTTCATTATCACTCTACCACTAATTTGAGTGCTCATCATTCTGATTACATTTCCGCAAATATTGCACAAATTGAGGTCCTTGGCAATCACAAAAGTTATATAAACCAATATTGCCAACAAGGACTAGGTCATCCTAACACTATTCACTTTTCAGATTCCGATGAGAGTGACGAGGATGAACCTTTTGAAGAAGATATCGTTCAATCTCCGAGTGGCAATCCCACTCCATCTTCTGAACCAATCATTTCCAACTCTTCCCCTTCTCTCAAACCGATTGAGGGAAGTAATATCACCATGGAAGAGCTCGAGGTTTTCTTCAAAGATGATCCAATCTCATCAAAGAATGAAGAATGTAGTGTGGGGGGAGACATCTCTTTACTTGAAAAGATGATATCCGATGAACCATCTCTTTCTCTTCCCCCAATGGATGTTTATGATAAGCCGTTAGATCCTCCGGATCCCGAGCTCACGGATTCTTTACCCGATTTTGAAAAATATACTTTTGATACGGCAGAGGAGTGTGATTTACCTCCTATTGACAATTCAAATGATCATGATGAGATGTTCTCCGATTCTGACGACAATGATTATTCTTTATCTTGTGGAGACATCGATTACGTGGAGGAGTTACCTTCTGAGCTCGTCAGCTTAGAAGAAGAGAATGATGAAGATATTGATACGGAAATCCAAGATGAAGCTCTTCGTGAAAAATTATTGAATATCAATCTTCTCATTTCTAAGATCGAATCATTAAGTGGCAATCCCACTTCTCATTCCAAGAATTCTCTTCCGACTTACGAATCATTCAGTTTTGATTTCACGGAAGAGACGAGTAGTGGTAGTACCACTACTCATGCTTATCTTTCTCTTTGGGAATATGATTCGTTTACCTTTGATCTTGATCGCGAGGAGTTCTCCGGTGAACTCACTCATATCATATCTCCTCTGGAGTATGATCATTTCTACTTTGATCTAGACAAAGATGATCTTTGTGACCCGGGAGGAGATGTTCTCAATCATGAGAATTTGTCTGATGTCAAAATCCCAACCCTCCCACCCGGGACATTTCTGGATCAAATGAGCTTAAAAGATGAGACTCATCATATGGAAATTATGAAGTCTCCTTTTGAAGATGATGATCTAATCATGATTGTTATCATGACCTTCTTTCCGTTTCTCACATTTGATGTGACTTCTCTTCTCCGCTACTCTTTCGGGAGTGAGGATACCATCTTTGACCCCGGCATCACCGCTTATAGTTTTTACTATTTACAGCCGGGTATATCTCATCGGTGTGGAACTTTCACGTACTTCAATGTTTGTCCAAACATCTTGAATGAAAGTCCGATGGAGATTGTCTCTTCCACTTGCTTCCCCAATAACCAATGAATTCGGGGTCGAGTCAAGCTAGTGACTCGGTAAACAAAAACATTAGCATGCCATGGGTTTTCACCCATGTTTCTGACTTCTTTCTCTTTTCTAACACTAAGTGTGGGGGAGTTTCCTCTGTTGTTGTTTGCCTTGTTGTGTGTTTGCTCATGTTTTCAGGTTTCCCTTGGATTGTGATGATTGACGTGCTTGTTTTCAATCCAGCCGCCTAATATCTTATCCTTTTGCTAACGTTTATTCAGGGATAACTTATAAATCCTTTTTGTGAAAAAAGATTTCCTTCGTACACTTAGCTAGTAACGTTATCTTTTTACGTTCAAAGAGTCGGCATAATAGCCAGAACTTTGAATATTGAGGACAATATTCAATTCTAAATGTGGGGGGAATTCTAGCGAATTTGATCACATTGTACATGTTAGTACCCTTGTACCCCCATTTTTGGCGAAATTTTAAATTTTTTTTACTTAGTGGAAGTGCTTTGCACTAACACGACAAATGGTTATCAGTCCACCATGTCTAACCCACATAAGGACTGGCTAATCCGAGAGCAAACGGCTCTAGGTAAAGATATCTCAAATCCGTTTATGGCTGACAATTTGCCAAAAATTGTATGGTATTCAACTCACCATATCTTTGATAGTGAAGAGTTGGCTAGCCCGCAAGGTTATGGCTTATGGTAAAGGCAGTGGAAAACCATAATTGGTAATCAACTCACCAAGATGATAATTTTATTCTAT
>LBNU01000061.1:0-15929 GCA_014162995.1 Artemisia annua
TTAATATAGTTACTACACATACTTAGATTTTACATATCCATTTAGATTATCTAAATGGTATATCATGTTCTATTAGATTCATTTACCGCACATGTTTATTAAATAATAAACTTTTATTTCAAGGTCGTATGTTTTATTTACTAAATCTTTCAAGTAAAGTTTCATTCCAAACTAAGACTTAGCATTTTACTTATATGGAATGTTACTTCTTATATGTTTTTCAACATATATGATTTAGGAAATTAAACATAATACTCCCACTAGCTTTTAGGAATACTTAGAAATTATCTTATTTCAATTATAAATCAAAAAATAGATTTAATAATTAAATATAAGAATAATCTCCTAGATGCATGCATTTATCCATTTATGGATTATTGAACTTTGTACACTTCCAAAGATTTATTTGAATTCATAACTCCTTTTGATTACTTATCGTCCTCGCTCAAGTAATCTCTCAAGAAAGAGTTTTTATATCCAATTGACATTTTCATATTAATGGAAATATGACAATCTTAATCTCTATATATTTAATGTGTTTAGGATAGAATATTCAATCACAGTTAATTGCTTAAATGTGATTAATAATCTTGTCATAAAACATGCATTAAATACGTGTACAGTATTGTCCATATGATTTCTATCCAAAGATTTAAACCACAAGGGTTACCTTATCTTTGGAGAAACTCATCTTCATTTTCTAGTCTAACTATTAAGATAAACCGAGTTTCAAAATTGATTATCTTTATGGACAGCATCTTTATCATTCATAGCATGTGTACTTTACCCAATTCCATATTTGGTAATGTATCATAAAATAATTCTCAACATATTAATCAAATATCTGAGATATCCTTGCGGATCTATGAATGAGAATTCCATCATCTTGAAGTTTAACATTTTCATGTCTAGCCTCATCATGATATTCATTAGTTTATTTTAGAAGATTATGTATCTTGTAATTTTATCCTTTAAAGATTAAAACTCCCACTTGCTTTTAGTAATTTAAAGACTATCTATAAATACTTAGCAAATAGAGCGACAATACAATGTTCTCTTTTGGGACACTACAAAACACAATGACAATTCATGACTTATATTTGTTAATAGCCTACTCATAAGTAGTTTAACAAATTCATAACTTCATTTTAAGACTTAATGTGATTCATCACATTCCATCATATGATAGTGTCTTATTAATCTTCTAGGTTGGAGTCTTATTGAGTATATTCAATCCATACTCAATTTTCTAACCTTGATAACTTTTGGAAGAAAAGAAGTTATAGTTATCTTTAATCAAACAATATAACAAGAGTTTGATTTTTCTAAAACATACCATGAACATTTGTATTTCATTAGGATTAATATTGTAAGATAATCTAACAATATTTAAGATAACCATATTCCTTTTAACTTGTCTATTTACCAACTAAGTCATTTTAATGGTATAATAGTATTATCAAGCCAATTACATGCTTTATAACACAAGTACTTTTGACAAAGTCACTTCATTTCATGTCTCTACAAGAAAACATAAACTTGTTAGAATCCCACTATACGTTATAAGTCATTTAACAATTTAATGACTTCATGTATATGTCTTAATTAAAAAACATAAACAAGATAACGTCTTACTTTATTATAAGTCTTATAACAATTAAAAGACTTTATATTTATATCTTTACTATGAAACATAAACATGTTTAACTAAAGTAATGATGAACACCATCTTTTGGTTTCAATATTAATTTCAAGTTAATTAATTACTTCACAATAATGTAAAACAAAATTATTTCTTTATTTATTTATGTCATTCCAAGAATACATAAATATACAGATTGAAGTAGTCTTGATATCATATTGACACATGTTCTAATAGGTATCTAATTTAGAAACTGCAAAATAACATAATTTCATTACATCAGTTGATCTGCTAGTAATGAAAGTATGAATTTACCTTTTCATTGTAATCTAGCCAAGCTCTCACATGACGTAAATTACAACTTCAAGTGTTTCTTAAATTAGATGTGTTACAAACCCTATTATAACTTTAGTCTCTTACCTTTCAGTTAAGAGAATCCTTTAAATCATATCTTTATGAGTTGTTTCTTGCACACAATTAAATATAACAATTCTCCCACTTGTGCATGGAACAACCTCATATAGTTGATAAACAACACGCCATGCATTTGTTTATGTAATCAATATGATTGTGTCATAGATTTCAGCATAACAAAGTAGATGTAGAACAACAATGTCTAGTAAGGAAACGTACAAGACTAACCTTAAAAGTATGAGTGTCTACTTTTGGAAAGTAATTATCTTTAGTTACCAAGATGTCAAAGCTTGTAACTCCCACTGAATTAAAGATCATTACAATAATTCCTACTCAGTAATAAATACACAATACTCCCACTGAATTTGACAACATTGTAAGTGTTTCATATCTAGTGAAAGAAAATAGTGTACTGTTAACTTTCCAACACCTTTGAATGTCCATATGTAACAATTACTTATGCATTTAAAGTGTGCATTCTACTACATTAATGATGGAATAACCATCAATGCAATTAACTTGAAAAAATTGGGCATGCAATTTCTTCCTTAACAGGTCTACCATCCCACAATGTATGTAGAACCTATAAATGGTCAAAACAAAACAACTAGATAAATATACTAGTTTGTCTTTTACCATTTTGCGGTAATTAGTCTAGCTTCTAACTTTAATAACTCATAAAGTTCTAGTTAACCAAATATCACATTTGTTACTAAGAATTTAATCATGAGTCATATATTAGAATTTAGACATATCTAATATTCCTATTATCATTTCTCATTCATGAAAAGGAATAGGATTGTGTCTCACTCTTCTTTCATAGAAAGGAGACTTCCTTTGTCTTTTAAGTAAATTTTTCTTAATCAAACATATGTTTGAAAACAGAACGAGATCAATTTACCAAAGCCCAAATGTTGTTTACGGTTTTAACGTTGCATTAATACATTAAATGAATTAACAAAATTCAATTTTAGTATTTTCAATAATACAATCTTTAAGAAAATAAAATACCCATTAGTAAATATTCATATAAACTATAGTATTTTCTTAAAGCTAGGATCCTTAATTGACATACTACCATTACATCAGTTGATCTGCTGGTAATGATAGTATTCAACAAGGTAATTGTCGAACAATAATTGCCAATATCATATTGCAATTCCTAGATCATTATGAGATTTACATTCACAAAAACCTTTGCAATGTAAGCATGTTCACCCCAATCTTAATGCCTTGAGTCCAAGCTCTCACTTCCTACTCAATTTAAGTCGTCTAGTTTAAAAACTGCAAACTCTCATAATTCCATTACATTCAGTTGATCTGCTAGTAATGAAATTATAAAGTTCACCTCTCCATTGAGATCTAGCCAAGCTCTCACATGACGTAAATCACAACTTCAAGTGTTCTTTAATTAGATGGCATTCGACTTAATTTTTAAGGGTAGTAATTTTGACGTGTGATCAAAATAATGTATGAAGAAGCATGCATACAACTTCATAACATTGGTTTTTACAAACATTTTTATTACCAATTCGCTAAGATCAAATTAACAAAGTTTTAATTGAGGTATTGGGTTCACCAATTAAAGGATTACTAACAATTATCGTCCACTATACCATACTTTTGCATAAGCCCTAAAGCTTAGTGTTTCGGGTAATCATAGTGGAATTGTAGTCAATTCACCCTTAAGATGATATTGTACGTAAAATAGTGATATAGGTAAGTCTAGATCGGCGATCAAGCAGTTGTAAAGAACCGGTAGGTGCATGAGCTTTAAAAACCCCTCTCTACAAGTACATATCACGGCGACTTTCGGTCCGCCTTTCACACACTATTGTACAAAAACATCAATCAACTAAACCTTGTAAATTTGATTCTTAAAACCAAAACAAATTTCGCCATTTTTTTAGTCCATATTATTTTGTATACAAAAATTACCCTTTTTTTCGTTTATAAACATGTCTAACACAATTAAACAAAAAACAAGTAATTTAAACAAAAAAATAAAACAACTAAATAAAACATATATATCATAACCATTAAATATATATAAAAACATGTAGCCACATGCAAACTTAATTCGATAATCCTATTAAAAATCAATTCTAGGTTTTAATTAACACATAATTGATTCCTTAATATTGGAGTCTTCCCCAATTCGACATCTATCAATTAATTTACATGTAAAATCTTAACAATTAAAAATATATATCTTTGAATCCATGCTAAACATGCATGTTTTCATGGATTCCACATAACAATTATTGCATATAGTCACAAGAACGTTTACATAAACACATAAACATGTTTGTTAGGGTTTCTAATCAAATTAAAGATCAAAACCAAAAAACCCTAAAATTTTAAAAAACGATTTATATAAAAAAAAATTAGGTTTTTGATTTTCTATAAACCCTAATTTTAAAACATGCATAAAACCAAACAAGATTCGTTTTTTATGTGTTTTGGTAATTAATTACACATTATAACGGCTCATGATGCCACTGTTGAAATTCTATAACATGTCAAACATACATATAAACAATAAACATCAAGTACACATGCGGAAGCGTTATAACAAGATCATATAATGTATAATTAATTAACCAAATAATAAATAGTAAACGTGCCTTAAAGTTCTAGCCAAACAAGAACTTATTCTTCAATTCAAGATCAAGAACCCTAATTAGAGTTTATAAGGATTACACGAATAACCCCTTACCGTTTTGTTATTCAATCCAAGATACTAACAATAATGTGTTAGTACCACGTTCTTGTACACACGTACTATTAACAAATTAAAGTTAATGCTAGTTAAATAATACACAAAACAATTTTGTTTTAAGAAAAACAAAAACTAATTGACTAAAGAAACAAAACACCAAAAAAACCTTTTGTGTTATGTTGTTGTCGAACACAGTAAAAAAGAAAAGAAAACCATTTGATTTTCCCATGCACATGCATAATATAAATATGTATGTCATGCTACTGTGAACATGTGGAGAGGTACAAAAAGAAAAGTAAGGGTTATATTTAATATGTGTACAAGAGATGCAAAAATTAAATCCTTGACTTTGCTTTTATAGGATACAAAACTTAGGGAACAAGTTAGGGCTTGAGTTGGGTTAGGAACCCTTGGCCGATCGGATCTAAGAGCCCACAAGGGTTCTAGATGTTTCTTGTTCTCTATTTTTTATCCATGGTACTTATCTTTGTATGTTAGTCAATTTTCGTTAATTACTAACGGTCATTATTTGTTTTGTATAATTAATAATTTAATACAACATTTTATATTTAATTATTAAACTTTAATTCTCATACGTAAAGTGTGCAATCCCGTGATCTCGAGTTCGATCATACGACTACTAAAATAATGTCCATAAACTAACACAGTGGTCACCATGGAACCAACACTACCGGTGCACACCCTGGACTTTATGGGAGTCCTCACGATCATCAAAACCAGCTACACCCACTTCCTCACCTTATCTCTCCTCTTCCTAGCTCCCACTATCTATCTCCGTGATCACCGGGCTCTACCCTTTACCTCACTGACCATCTCTCCGCAGTTGATCATCAAAAAACTGTAATCTATCATCTCATCTACGTACGTTTTAATCGTCTACACGCTCACCCTATGTGCCATAGCCATGATCACCTACAGTACACACCAAGGTTTCTTGGGTAAACCTGTCAGTTTCTTGACCACCTTTTAAGTCCTTGACCTTATCGTTCTTCCCTATATTGTTTCGACTGCATTCATAGCTAACGCTCCTATGTTTCTTATCTTATTGAGTTTCCTTGTGTTTGTTGGATTACTTCTTATGTTTGGACAAACCGTGGGTTTGTAACTGATTATGATTTGGTTTACTTTTTGTCGTGTTCAGTTATTATACGTGTGGTTTTTGTTCGTGATTATGAATTGGTTTATGTGGTAGTTGTGACGGAGTTGAAATGGGGGTTTGAGGCTTTCATGAGGAGTTGGTATTTAGTTAAAGGGATGAGATCGGTTTCGTTGAACTTGTTGCTGTTTTATGGGGATATAGAGGGGCTTTTGGTGGATATATATTCGTATAATCTGATGAAGTATGGGTTGGGTGTGTCTCATGTTATTTATGGTTCAAGGCTTCAAGCTTTCTTATGTTGCTGTTGCTTCTAAGTCGTACTGTTTCAATTACGGTGTTGTATAATTACTGTAATGCTTTGCATGGTAAATTGGTGAATGGGGTTCCTGCGGGGTCTGCGTATTTATGGTGAGAAGGTTCCTCATATTGTTACGGTTGTCACAGCTTGAGGATCGAGTTTTAATGGTTGTTTCGTGTAAAATATTATTTTTGTGTAAAGTGATTTGGTTTTTGTATATATGAGATATATATAGTTTGTGATTGAGATAAAATAAAGACATGCATGTTGCATGTGTTTGATGATAATTTTAAGCACTGAAGCTAGTGAGTTGTATTTGAGTTTGTATAGATCAGGGACTCGTATGAGGATTTCTTTTGGTGTAGAAGTTGTTGACTCAATCAATAGACTTAATCCAGACTTGCTTTTAGCTGAGTTGAGCTTGACTCGCTAGTTTGAAGACTCTATTCCCCTCTTTATAACTTGCACTGATCATCTAGGTGGGACTGGGCCATTGGGGTATCATGCAATTGACCACCTTGAAAAGGTTCATGTTTTGGATTTGTTTAACCTGATTCTTTTCGTTCTTACTTTTTGTCAAAATTGTTACCCAAGCTTTTCTTGGATCGTAGCTTGATAAACGCTATATGTTTAATCATATATTTGAACTAAAAAATTGATCGTCTCTACCCTATTGGCTCAATCACTGTAAAAATTGCTCAAAAGTTAGTTTTAGAAACTTTGAATGAAGCTTGCCGAAAAGTTTGTATGCAATAGAATCTGTAGGCCGAAAATGCTCGAAATACATCTTATGATCGAATACTGTCAATCATATTTTGAATTAAGTTATTTTTGCTTTCGAAGACACAGGTATCTCAGAGTTGATTTCCAATAAAATTGTTCAAAAATCAAAACAACATAAACACTGCTCTAGTTACTAATTTGAAGTAACCTGGACCGACTGGCAGACCGACTCCAAGTCCACATTCCATATGGCAGATAGTCATTGTATAAAAACACCTGCTTTTAAACATTAAACAGAAGTCATTCACCATTGAGTCCAGCCACCAGCAGTCACCATGGAAACAATACCGGTACACACACTGAACTTAGCCAGAGTCCAAACCAAGTCAAAGAGGATCATCTAAAGCAGCTACACACACTTCATCACCTTATCTCTCTTCTTCCTTCCTCTATCTGTTTCTCTCATCACAGGACCCTCCTTCCGCATCTCTCCTTACAACTTCACCGCGGATCACCTTCACAAGCTTGATCAGTAACGTATAATCTATCATCTCCTCTACGTTCTAATAGGTTACGTCTTTGCCCTCTGTGCCATAGCCAGCATCACATGTAGCACACACAATGGTTTCTTGGGTAAGCCGATCACTTTCTTAACCGCCCTCAAGTCCCTAACATTCTCTTTCTTCCCGATCCTTTGGACCGCAATCGTTGCTCTTTTGATCTCATTAAGTTTCCTCTTGTTTTGCATCAATCCTTATCTTGGTACAGAACCTTGGATTTGCAGTTGATTACAACCCGCTTTTCTTCATCTTGTTAATTGTAGTCGTAATATATTTTCACGTGAATTGGTCATTGGCGTTTGTGGTGGTGGTTGTTGAATCAAAAAGGGGGATCGAGGCTTTGATGAGGAGTTCTTATCTAATTAAAGGGACGAGATCAGTTTCTTTGATATTGCTGTTGAGTTATGGTACTTTTTGTGGGCTTTTGGTATGGGTGTTAACTGACAGTCTTCATGAATTCAATAGCTGGGTGTATGTGTTCTTTACCATGCTTGGTTCGAGCTACCTGGTGTGGTTTTTGCTTCAGATCACTACTGCGAATACTGTGCTGTATAATTACTGCAAGGAATTGCATGGTGAACTGGCGACTGGGAGTGCTGAGGGGTTTGCTCACGAGTACTTGCTTGCCAGCGATGAGAAGGTACCTTGTGTTGCTACTGCTACTAAAGCTTAATGATCAAGGTTTGGGGGCTCGTTCTCATATATGTTTACTTTGCCTACATGGTTTAGTATTACATGATGTTATTCAGTTTATTGGCGTTTGTGTGTAATATCCACAACTTTGTGTAATTGATGCATAAAATTCTGTAGACATACTTAGCATTAGAGTTTTAGGCATATAATTCTGTTGCCATAAAATTCTTAGTAAAGATATAAAATTTTGTTGCCACACTTTTAGGCATATAATTAGGCGTGTTTTTAAATCTCTATCATTTTATGGTATTTGTAAAGACATGACCATCTTTCTGGGAAAAACAGAAATAAAAGTAAACCTTAAACTTAATATGCATAATCTCTGTTAAGAGTCCCTTTTCATGGGACTATAACTAATAATATAATTCAATTTAAGCTTCACCTATCAGTTTAAAATGTTGCCATTTGAGCAAATATATTCACAAAAACATGGTGATTACTTGAGCCCGTAATCTTGTTTACATGAACAAATCTTTTTCTCGGTCGAGTCATTTCTCCCTTCTGTCCACATGTCCAGAACTCCCGTAATGACAAAACCCTGAGTTCAACAATCCAACTTTCCCCTTAATTCCCAGGCTAACAAATAAAAAAATTACAAAAATAATCTTTACCATCCGTTCAAGAATCATAAAGTCAGGTCACATCTTTCTTTCGTTTGGATAAGTAGACGTTGAAGATGATGGCATCTTGAATCTTGCATTTCTTTCATCTTGTTCACCACCAAAGAGTCGTGCACTCCAGTCTCCTGACCTATGAACCAACCGAGACGGGACTCGGTCACTATCTTCGCCACCCGATGCATCATAACCGTCACTAGTTGATCTGGACAATGGCATGACTGCCGGCTTTTCATGGGCCCCAGAGATTGGGAAGCCCGTGAGCCTCCTAGTAGTGTCATCTGTTCCAGAAGAAATCCTAACCGGGTGAATATCAGGCGAGTCTAAGCTACTGTCTGGTGACGACCCCACGATACCAGTCGAACCCATAGGTCGAAAAACGCTTCGGGCCTCGAGCTGCAGAGGCATTAAACTTGAAAAGTCCCCACCCGTCACTGTATCATATCCAATATTATGGTTTAGTGGTGGATGATCCACGGGCTGTAAATGATCTGGAAGACGGATCCGACTGCTACCACGTCTTCGGTTACTGTCAAGCCTTGAAAACAGCCGGCGTTCACTGCTTCCAAGACTGCGGTCTCTTTCGAGCCCGTATGGACCCGTCTGATGGGTTTCTTTTCTTGAAACGGGTTGTATGATTTTGGACTTCTTCCGGGCTTCGGCTGCAGCTTTTGACACCTCCTCTGCATTTAAACGGGCCAAGGTCCACGGGCTGATTTTAACAGCTGCTGGGTTCTTTTTCTTGATGGGCTCGTCTACTGTCTTTTTCCCTAGTGAGCTAACTGAACCGGTGTCCGTTGGAACTACATCATACTGCAAAAAGATCGATGGGTTGAAATGAGTTATGTTTTATGTCAAACGGGTCAGATTAAAAAAAATGGTTTTTCATAGTAGTATTGTCAAAAGACGGAAATACCTGATCTTCAACGAACAAACGTGGGGGCGTACACCAAGCTCCTTGACGAAAAGTATTAAATGAGCTGGCACTACTTAAACCGGTGATAGAACTTGCTTGTGACATTTGAGGACTTTGTTGACCACCGATTCCTTGTTGTTCTTGCTCTCTCAGTGCTATGATATAATCATAAGTGCTAATTCCCTGTTACCAAAAGAAGATTAAAACTTTGATGATCTTGATTATATTAGTCATTTCACAAAAATTAATGGTAAGTACGATACTTTACCTTCTTTATGAGAAGAATGTGAAAGAAGAAAAGTTGAACAAGTGGTAGGGTTGCGATCATAGCCAAAATCGTGCATACTGCCTGTCACATTCAAAATTCAATCTTGTTATACATCACATGAAAACTTTGATAAACTTTAAATTTGGAACTTTGTAAGGTCCATTTACCAAATTTGTATGTTGGACTGTGTATGCAACATTTCCAAATTTGTCATTGGTAACTGGTAAGGGTGTTTCAGATATGCAATGGTCAATACTTTTCTGAAACTATGGTCAATACAGTTCGACTTTATAAGAGTTAAATGGACTCGTTTTAAACTTCAAACTTAATGTGACTTTATTATGTATTTGAAATACTTATAACTAAGTTTTAGATAATAGCGAACACCCGAACCAGAAAGATATCGATACAACCATACATATGTGCATGAATTTGATTCCATAAATGATAATGATTTGGTTGACTTAAAGATGAGAAGAATGAAGCACCTACCACAACTATAACATAAGGCACCAAAGAGAAACTGCTTCCGAGCTTAGTAGCAATATCTACACTGAATCTCTTGTGATCAAGGAAACAGCATATCATCACGACAATTCCAGTTGACCACTGAAGTATAAGCTGCATTGTATGTTGATTTTTGGAGAGTCAATGCTTGACTAAATGGTTAAAATGACTGAAAAAGTCAACACTGGGAAAATGAAGACTTGTTTTTTACCAGGAGAAGAGCAGAGATCATAAGAGTAAAGAACTTTCTGTAATTCTTCTTGCCTACACAGTTATTCAGCCACTGCAAAAATAGTAATAATTATTATGCATCAAACGTAGCCTAGAGGTAGAGAAGTGCTCCATTAAATATAAGCATTACATACCCTGCAATGATGATCGAATCGATCGACACATTTGTCACAAACTCTACAATGCTTGCTGTACTTGAAAACCTGCAGAAAACCGATCATTCATAAGTTTTAGATGGTGTTAAAACTGATGTTTTTGTCAACATTATTGCTTATCATGTCTTATAAGTTTCACATAATTCTGTTTGGTTTTCGTTACAAATTTGAAGAACCTATTATCAATTTTGTAGTTGAAAAGTGTTTCACTGAACATACAAATTCTACAACTCGAAAAAACAGTAATCAAATAATCCAAGTATAGCAGAAAATTACCTCAACTTCACACAAACTACAATAAAACATCCCATCTTCACTCATTTGAAGCTCAGAAGATTCCTCATTCGAACTCGAACAAGGACACATCATAGCACAAGGAGCAAAAACAGCCATAAACCAAGGCAGTCTCGCAACACCCTTTACACTTTCAGACACAATATCTTCTGTTCTCGAATCCTGATTCTTTGAACTCTTAATTCCAGGTTTCCCACCGACACTAGCAGCATTCGCATCTTGCACCGACGACATAGATTCCCCACCAAGTTTAGATTCCTTAACTCTACTACCCATTTTGTTATTCGGGGTTTTAACGTACTTTTTCGACTTGAATACCCCTGGATCTGCTGGATCAGCTCCAGCACACCATATATACAAACCAAATGCAGATATAATCTAGCAAAAAATCATTCATAAAAACAACACATTAAAACCAACAATAAATCATTCAACTCCACTAGCAAAAGTACAATATAACTAAAAACACATTCAAATTCAGATCTTTGATATTTATTACCAAAAATAGAAAGCACCATTAATGATAACATATAGAACAGTTAAGAGGAGTGTTTGGATTAGCTTATTATCTGGGCTTATCAGCTTATTGAGATTTTGAAAAGCTGATAAGCCCACTTTTCCTAGCTTATGAGCTTATAGTGTCAAATTATGGCTTATTTAGCCATAAGCTCAAGTTGATAAGCTCATAAGCCGGAAAAAAGTGAGCTTATCAGCTTTTCAAAATCTCAATAAGCCAAAAAGCCCGGAAAATAAGCTAATCCAGACACCCCCCTAAAGTAATACATTTAAACACAAAATAAGATTCAGATCTCTAAAATTTAGCACAAAATTTTATAAAACTTAATAAAAGATTTATAAAAGAGTACTTACAAGTGGAGTGTAGATCCCCATTACAATATACTGATACATCTTTTTACCAACAAAAGGTGCAAAAAACACATAAAACCCAAAACCCAATGCTAAAAACACTGAAACAGCTACCACCTGCAAAAATCAAACCATATCAACCATAAACTAACACCCATTAACTAAAATCAAAACCCCATTAAAAAAAAGTTAAATCTTTAACACACCTGAAGTGGATGGTAAGGCAGTTGCCACCCATGTTTCCTCATTTTTTATAAAAAAATAAAATGTACTTTTTTTATAAAAACTTTATGGGTATATGCTGTGTTATCCCCTCATTTAAGGGGATTTTGAAGATGGTTATAAGTTCATCAGCATTATTTAGTTAAAGGGTGTTTGGAAATGGGTGTAATTTAGTACTTGGGTTTTGGTTTTTAGGATGTTGGTGTTCTTGAAAGAGATGAAAATTTGATTGTGTTTTCTTGATTCATGAAGAGGAGAGAGAAGGGTGCAAAGTGACAGTAAATAAGGGACTGTGTTTTTCTCTTTTTCAAGATTGTGGAATTACTCTTTTGCCCTTCGTGTTTTCTGTCCTTTTCGGTTTTGTTGGTATTGTTGAAGGTGTCTTAACAGTTAACTACTCGTGAGCTGCTGCTCGGGATTAAGGGGGGCGTTATACTCACGGTCCCTATTTTGTTAGTCCAACCCCCACTATATTTTATTTTTTTTTTATTTTTTTTTTATTTTTATAATTTTGTTTATATCAAAAAACTATAAACCTGAAAGTGCGGAACAGAAAATATAAAGTTTAATAAGTCAAACGCTTAAAACTGTCAGAAATACGGAACAAAAACTGACAAAAAACTGTGTTGTACAGAAAATAAATGGGGGACAAGGGGGACAAAATGCCCAGGCCTATGTGTAGACCCCGTCCGGTCAACATATCCCGGGATTAATTTGATAAAAGTTTGAGACGAGTTTGGATTTTGTGTTGGCAGTATCTAAACTATTTTTTATTAGTAAATAACTGAAATCCTTCCAAACTTAATATAAACAATACTATACATATATGTTAATTGTTAACTTATCTTATGCACACACAAAAAAAACAAAAACAAAAACAAAAACAAAAAAAAAGACAAAAACAAAAACAAAAAACCTTATCTTATGCACAATACATATAGTTAAAACTTTTAAGTAATTTCCATCCTTCTTCTTTGTAGATACTTTACCATTTCGTTTTCAGTTTTCATTAATAAAGTTTTATAGATCGTGTTCTTTTTGGCGATTTTGCGTATCATTTTCTCTTGGATCCTTGTGTTTAGGCTCGGTGGATCAGATTAGTTGTTTTAGGGTCGAAGTGGCTGTGTGGTTCAGATCGTGAGGTTCAAGATGGCGAGGTCGTAGTGATGGTGAGGTCGTATGATAGTGAGGTCGTGGTGTTGGTGGGGTCTTGGTGGTTGTGAGGTCGTGGTGGATGTGAGGTAGTGGTGATGGTGAGGTCGTGCGGGTTGTGAGGTTGTGGTAATGGTGAGGTCGTGGTGGATGTGAGGGGGTGATGGTGAGGTCGTAGAGGTTGTGAGGTTGTGGTAATGGTGAGGTCGTGGTGGATGTGAGGGGGTGATGGTAAGGTTGTAGAGGTTGTGAGGTTGTGGTAATGGTGAGGTCGTAATGGTGAAGGTGAGGTCGTGGGGGTGTAAGGTCGTGGTGTTTGTGAGATCGTGGTGGTTGTGTGGTCGTGGTGGTTGAGGTCGTTGGGGTTGTGAGGTCGTGGGCGTTGTGAGGTCCTGTTGGTTGTGAGGTCGTATTAATGGTGAGGTCGTGGTGGATGTGAGGGGGTGATGGTGAGGTCGTAGAGGTTGTGAAGTTGTGGTAATGGTGAGGTCATGGTGGTTGTGAAGTGGTGATAGTGAGGACGTGGGATTGTGAGGTCGTGGTGGTTGTGAGGTCCTGTTAGTTGTGAGGTCGTGTTGGTTGTGAGGTAGTGGGGATTGTGAGGTCGTGTTGGTGATGGTGAGGTCTTGGTGGTTGTGAGGTTGTGGGTTTGTGAGGTCATTGAGGTTGTGGTGATGGTGAGGTCCTGGTGGTTGTGAGCTCGTGGTGATGGTGATGGCTCGGACAATGGGATTGATGTTCGGGTGTGTATACGGATGAGGTCGTGTTTATGGTTCGTTGTACGGATAAGGTCGTTTAGCAAGGATCAAGGGCTATTATTTGAACTTATGTCAAACAATTGAGGGTATTTCTCCATCAACTCTTTCTGCATCTCGCCATGCCACCACCTCGTTCGATAGTGTGGTTCAAATTGGTTTGTTAGAGATTTCGGTGAGTTTTGTACAAGGGTCAAAGTTGTGGTCGTGGTCGTGTTGTGGTTTCCATTTGTTTCCATACTTCTTACGAGGTGATTGCCCTTGAGTGGTTAGCGTTTTCGGGTTGAGATGGTGGAATTTTATTCTTTTGATTGTTTGGTTACTCACGATGTTTATTTTAGGGTCGTTGTATTGATAGGGTCGTGTTAGTAAGTGTTTCACCGATGTACTTTCTAGCTAGGTTGTTTTAATAAATTATTGCATTTCTTAAAATAAAAAAAAATAAAAAAATAAAAATAAAATAAAAATAAAATAAAAAAAAATCACTAAAACAACTTCAATACAAAAATACAATCAATAAATCACATGGTACAATCAAACAAGCTATTAGAATAAATTTAAAAATATTTTTCTCAAACACGCTAAAACATTCATAAAATAAAATTTAATACAATCTATAAAAAAATAGATAAGTAGCATGTCTATCTTCTATACTATCTTAATAGAACCTAAAATTCTCATCTTTTATAAAGTTATTGTCACGAGAAACGTATGTAAATAATAAGCTTGTGCTTGAGCTTTATATCTCAAGATCAATTAAGTTTATGAGTCTAAACAAGCATAATAAAATGAATAAATGTAAATGTTCATGTATGTAAATAAACATTGCATAATAAATAAACTCAAACCTAGTTTACTTAACAAATTGAGCCTCACTCAAATACTATTTCGTTTTCGCATATCGTAAACAAAAGCCAACACAAGCTTGTAAAATATTTCACGATCCGAGATCAGACTAAAAACATACGGCTTAAAATTGAGCTCAAGCATTCCAGTCTTTTAATTTTAAATGAGTCACACGAATCTTGCTAGGTTCGACTCATTTTCACTCTTAGATAACTTGTGTTTAAAATTGTGTGATGACTATATTGCCTTTGATACATTTGTATCCTTTTTAACTTTGTTGGCATTTTTAAAGGATGAGCCTTTTTTATAAGCAAACCATGTCTTCTTAAGAATAATTAAAAATGACTATGTTGCCCTCTATCTTTTTGTATCTTTTTCATTTTTGTTGGCATTCTTGAAGGGATGAGACCTTTATTCATGGGCAAGTCATGTGTTACAACAGGTCACTGGCTAGGCCAGTTGGACATTTTTGCTTTTGGATCCATTCTAAACAACCTATATTTATTGCCTTCTTTATCAACTATTTTACTCCTTTCATTTTCTTCCATCTCATCTTCCTTTGTTTTATGTCTTTTTCAAATTTTTTTATTATTTGTCCCTCTTAAACTTTAAAACCAAATTACCAAAATGTCCCTTAGGCAAAGTTCAATTGTCACTTTCAGTCCTATGGGCTGTTTGTAATTTCAGTATTAATTGTCATTCAAGTTAAGTTTCATACCATTTTTAGTGGAGTTAAATGTAGTAGACTCGTCTCCATCCATCAAAATGTTAATGTGCATTTAATTTTGATACGACCTCATCAGTCCATTTGTAGTAATTAAAATCTATCGTCGATACAACATTTTTTTCATAGCAATACTTCTTGTTGATGGTTGTTCTTAGCAAGACAAAGAATCAAACCATATATCTCAATAAATTGTGTAATTA
>LBNU01000061.1:16300-29012 GCA_014162995.1 Artemisia annua
TTTTTTTTTTTTTTTTTTTTTTTTTTTTTTTTTTTTTTTTTTTTTTTTTTTTTTTTTTTTTTTTTTTTTTTTTTAATAGTAACATCGAAAAAGACGGTCGAGCTAGAGAAGTATGACACATTGGTCAAACCACTCAACCTATCATTCATACCCGCTATCTACATAATAGCAACTACGACTAATATATTAAGTGGGCTCAACAAGGCATCATACCTTTCTATCTCGACTAGCTATCAAGCGCAACATCATCTTCCTCAATAACCGCAAAGAAAGAACATTTGCAGTTCATCCACAGTTACAATCTTTTCATTCAAATATCGTTTATTTTCTTTACAATATCAAGCTTCCTTTTTACAGTATCATTCACAGCCATGTATGCTCTTACTTTCTTCTTACGATCTTGCATCCGTACTTTCCACTATTCATGGTCAATAAGAATCTTTTCAAGCTGATTAATGGTATTCTTAACTGTTTAAATCTATTAATATATTATATAACTGACAAAAAGTAATTGTCAAAATATTAACAGAGGTTAGAATCATATCACCATGTAATTTTTTTTTTATGATAATTAGACCTTGATGTTCCAAATTTTTGATCACATTTATCACCCTTTATTCTTCAACTATCCATCGTGATTGCAAAACAAACAACAACGTAATCAAAATCAAGTAAAGTATCGGTGATAGCATGAAGTATATGGGAACCAAATAACGTTATACTAAAAAACGAAGGCCAAAAGTATTGGTGATACCATAAGGAAGAAACCAACAATAAGTTAGCGTCAAACTTGGTACTTCTAAATAATCCCAAAAAGTAATAACAACCGGCAAAATGCAAATGGTTTAAAAAACGCTATCTTTTGCATAACACAATAAAGTAATAACAATAGCCATAACAACTTTCAGCGGCAATCAACGGGCTGGAATCTCTCCATATTGTGAATGCAGAAATGTCGGTATATGTACATGGCTTTCCATTCCTCACTCCACATTTGGCTGCTAAACCAGATTGACGAAGTCGTTTTTTCAAGCGGTGAAGCTTATAACCTCGAGTCGTAGTCCCAACGAGGGTTGAACTGATCTTGTCGATTGAGTCGTGAGATATGTGAGATGAATAGGTTTTAAAAGATGATTTGGTTTTGATTATACTACAACGACAATTAAAAAGCGGTTAAAGTAAAGGAAAGCAATAAAGTGACGCAAATAAAATAAACAAGTAAAGTTGCATGAAATAAAGTGACTTAAAGAAAGCGATAATTAAAGTGCGATAAGTGATGAAAGCGGTAAATTAATTTTTAAAGATAATATGTTTGCAAAGCGACTTGAATAAGTTCACTAAATGTGAGCTAAAGGTTTGTGACGAATTATTTTCCTTTCTCGAGATTAGTTGTCAATTAATCTTTTGAAGAGATAATAATTCTAGACGAGGGATTTAATTGTTCTCCGGCTTTTGTTCTTCGAATAATAAAATCACAAGTCTAAATAATCTTAACGATTATTAATCACAAGCCTTTCACGTCCACACTTAGCTCGCAAACCCGAATCACTAAGCAAACACGATTAAAACTTACTCAAGACTCATTTTAAATGAAATAAAGCGATAAAGAGATTAAACTTGAGCTTAGAAAATAAATTGTTTTTGGTTTATAAAACTTAAGAAAAGCGAAAAGTAAAAGTAGCTAGACTCTAAAAGAAAAGTTTAAGACTTAGTGAAATTAAACGTAAATAAAATTTAAATCTAAAAATGAAAAGACATTTGACTAAAGAACACGTTACTTAAATGATTTAAGAAAATTTCGGCAGAGTTTCCCCTTAGCATAGAGCATAAGAAACCTCACTCGATGAGAAGATGAGGTGGAACTCGCCTAACTCGGCGTATAAAAGAAAAGGAAACTAGACCTCATACTCGTAGGATTAAANCATCAGAGAAAAAAAGCCTATGACCACAATTCTAATCATTTTAATTTCGCGCTCAACCACCTTACCATTTACTCACCAAATAAATAGCTTGTTTCACGCATGAAACCAACCCTTATGGACCCAACTTATAAGCAGGGTATAAAATCGACAACTGTAACCAAGCACAAACTTTAAAACGCCATCACAAAGCATCATCGACCAGATATTATACAAAGTCTATACAATCAGTACTGATGACCACACACGACAACCTAAAAGACATCAGAAAAACTAAAGAAACAGAAACACACGTGTAGGAATCCACTAATCGCATAAAAATTAGAAAAAGGTTTTCGAAACAGTCATCGAGAATTAAAACACACCTTGTAGTACATCACAAATAATAAGCGCGTATGATCGCATATGAAACTCATTACAAAGGTTAAACAAACACAAACCTGAACCCGCCATTTCACACACACAAGTCTCATCACAAAGGCTCAACAAACACAAACTCAGACCCACCATTTCACTGATAGCATACAAAGTAACATGGAAACAAAAGCAATCATCATAAACTGATTCAACGTTGCAAAATATCAACTCACATAACAAAACAAACAACCATAATCCAAAAAAGTAAAATCACATGGTATATGAATATACCCCCTTAATAATGCAACTTTAACAAACCATCAAACACTGAATAAGCTGATGTTGTATCTCCAACAACAAGTGGCATTCATGCTTGTGTAACCTAAACCCTGAAACAACAATTCATTTGACATTCATATCAGAAAAGGTCAGCAAACATCAACACCACACCAAACAGCTAAAGTAAATTACATAGATACACCTTCCAGAACATAAACTCAAATGAAAGTAGCCCTAAAATACACTTACATGAACATCCATAATTAGGGTTTATAAATGTACATACAGGACTGAGAATCACCTTTCACACACAACACCAGCCTGTGAAAACATAAACAATTAAACATATATGATGACGTACCCTCTGAACAGCTCGAATGCCTCCCCTTCGAGATTACTCAGATACTACACTCCAAAAGACTTAGGCTAACCTCCGAAAGTATCCGCTGGTTTAGGATCATTCTCACGCAATGATTACCAATATGGGAATCCGCCAATCAAAGCCTTAAAACCTTCTGAGGTGTTTCCTTCGAAGAGAGAGGCAAGCTTAAACCGAGTCAAACCTACGTTCTCCACCCTATCAAGGCTTTCCCGCCAATATAGGGATTGTGGTACATGATCCAAACAAACACCTAAAAACATGGGACACCCCATGATCTCCGGTTTCAGTGTAGAGGCCTGCCCAAGCCTATTTTCACCACCTATAAATAACTTGGTAGGTCACAAAGGTTTGGATACGTTCTCAACACCTACTTTACTCACTTACATACTTATTGCAATCATAAATGCCTACTTACTCTTACGCCGGAGGTGATTTGCAAGGTTCAACCCCTATGCATCACTTAACATAATGTTTTTATTTGTGTTGTCAAAGGTTACTCAAAACTTGGCAAGCCATCACACAACCCCTAATCCTTCGATCATCATTGCAAGGCGTAATAGTACTTTTATTTGTACGATCAATGTACAATCAGAACTATCCACTAATAATCTCAGAACTTGTGATTGCAACAAATATATTTTTGACTCCAATAGATAATATTCAAAGAGCTTATGTAAACTAATCTGAAAGATAATCCGTAAGCAAAATCTTGCACTACTGAAGCTCTTCGAGACTAAAACACAACTTCTAGCATACCATAAAAAAATCAACACTTATTATAACATATTAGGCATATCACAAAGATTAACAACATAAACACGTATCCATGAATCTACAAACTAAAAAAAGGAATCGAAATACCTTACATTAATAAATCAGGCGTCAATGAAACCACGTCATCGAATCTTGAAACACCGAAACCCTAAACGCCCACCGCTCTCGGAAATCACCTATATAATGCAAAACCACATGTATAGCATGCAACCAACACCAAAGATTTTAGTGGCAAATGAAATGGTAGTAAAAGACAGGCACCTAACCTTGCAACTAAGTGTAATCTTAGTGGAGAAGCCACCAACAAACCCACTATCAATATTTTAATCCCTTTAAGACGACGTATTAGCTCGACTCGACGTGTGAACAATGTCGGTTCGAGTCGCGGCTCAACCGCGCACCCAAGACACCCCACTCCCTCAAGCCAATCTCCAAGCCGGCTACTTCGGAACAGTGCCGACTCACAAACCACTCCAATTAATGTCATATAGTATAATATCATGAGTTTATAAGAAATATAAATATTTATATTATTTTTATTTAATCAGAGCTAGAATGAGATAAATACATAATGAGTATGAAATTTCATGAAATGTCTCACAATCTTAACAATTTTAGACAACAACTACAATACCTCATTGGTGTTATATAGTCATCAACCACAATAAGTTTTTTATCCTTCTGTCACCGCATAGCGTGAACATTCAATTTGTTTCTCTTATATATAGAAGAAACTTGTTTAACGGAATTACGAGAATTAATCGGCCTATTAATCTCCTCATGATGTTTTTCCATGGTAGCAATAGTGGTTACAAGTTCAACTAATTATGATCATTATACCGCAGTTAAGGTTACCCTTGAATATGTCAAAAACTGTTACAAGCTAGTAATAAATCAGTTCTAGCAAAGTCACAAACTCATCACCAGACTTGCGGATGTGTTCGCTCGCTGATGAACTTTCTCACTGAATGTGCTTGCTCCCTGAGTATACTCACTAACAACTTCTCTCACTGATGAGCTTTCTCACTGAAGAGTCGAACCCTCTAATGAGACTACTCTATGATGAGCTTGTTCAGATTCTACTCACTGAAGAGTATAACTCACTGAACTTATCAGCTATCTGATTTCTTCCATAGCATTATTCTGATTTAGGTAGATTTAGTAACTTGATAGATGTACACCTAGTACATCCAATCTCATTTCCAAGCATGACCATATCCTTTAAGTGAACTAAATTTCCAACACTTCTGAAATTCAAAATATATACCACAAAGAAAATGTAAACTATCAAGTATGAACCATACTAGCACAATGGTTTTATCCTTGTCCAACTACAACCATTCAATTATTATCTTTACATAAGTATTGTTTTATCCTTTTAATTTTTTTTCTCCTAAAGCCTATATTTAGGAAAGCAAGTGCCCTAATATGTTTTTAGCATCTTTAATGTGTTGGTTAAAGGAAGAGAATGTTTTTGTAGTATTGTGTGTAGTTTTTGTAGGGTAGTGTTTATATGCATATGGGAATCTGTATACATGACATTTGGCTTTTCTTCCAAAAAAAGCCTGTGAATTAGTGTCAGAATCCCAAGGTCAAATGTGTAATTTTATATTAAAAATCTCTTTTTAACGTAAGTCACATATGGGATTATGGCAGTGGTTATATGTCAATACCCAATCCATTATACATTAAATAAAAGAGTAGAATC
Source organism: Artemisia annua (assembly GCA_014162995.1). Classification (NCBI taxonomy): domain Eukaryota; kingdom Viridiplantae; phylum Streptophyta; class Magnoliopsida; order Asterales; family Asteraceae; genus Artemisia; species Artemisia annua. The sequence goes on from LBNU01000061.1 coordinate 21,720, forward strand.
TATTACTTATATATTGATATGTTACGCAAAAAAATAATGAAAATAAGCAAAATAGGATTGACTTGCTTGTAATAATGCGCGTGTTAGTTGGAGCTACAAGCATCGTCACATGCCTAATATTGACAAATTTGCCAAACCTATCAAAAATACTTACTAAAGTTTTCAATATATCGTAGGAGTATTAATTTGTGAAACACTCGTGGCTATTTGATGAAAATCTATGTTGAACTAATTTGACACATAAACTAATGTAAGTCTACGTCACTATCCAAACATTAAATAATATGCACTGTGAAGACAAAGTTGAGAAACTTGGTAAACCATCTTACAGTATCTGTAATACTAAAAATGTCAAAATTACGAATGTGTTTTTTAGATTTGAAGCATCCTTGTGACTATTTATAAAGTAGATGTTTTGGTCTTTAGTGTTGTTTATGCATGTGATGAAGATAATGGCCCACTTCTTTAAATATATATTGTCATCCCCAATATTCAAACACCTACAAAATACCATTATTTGATTATCCATTTCGTTGCTATATTGCAATAGGCTTCTTGTAATAAACCATTCACCTATACTACCAACCATATGACTATATGATTAGCTATTATTGGATAATTTACATTGATTGTGTTACAAGCATGTATGATTTATGATATGCTTAGTTGACTGCTATCTATAAAGTATACACTTACTACTCATAGTCTCATATATTGTTGACTGTATAAGTGATGAAAATGTCTAGTTGTTGACTGAAAAAACATGTTTTATGATGTGAAAATAAGATTGTGAAAGCAAAATATTAAATTTGTGAAAGTTTATTATTGTTGTGTATAAATCATCTTCAAGAAGCATTTATATTCACCAGGAATCAATCTTATGCATGGAGAGAATGACAACAAAACTACTTGATAAAAGTTGAAACTGATAATTCAGTTCAGTTATGTTATTAAACTTTCTTCATTATACTTAACTACAAATTTGGATATAGATACAAAATAGGTGCAAGATACTTTGTTTTCTAAACAATTATACATTTATTCTCATTGGAACAAGTATCAACCACTTAAATATCAACCAAATTCCTTTATTGGACCATACACAAATAAGTTGTAGACTTGTAGGTCCATGTTGTAATAAGAAAAGGGAAGGTGGTCCAATGTAATTAATCATGAGAATAGAAGTGAGGAGGTTGGTGTGGTTCATAATTATGGGACTTTAGACAACCACATGACTCATTTAATTATAACTATGACCATGTTAGTTACCCTTACCATCATGTTTTTTTGCCACCCTTCATGGATCTACTAATGGAAATACTTGAGTTTGATATTCTTATTCTCTTATTTCCTTTTTACCCTTATTTTGAATTATTAGCCACATTGCCATTTCATTGGACTTTTGTAGAGCAAATAAGCCTCAACTGACTTTAACAGAAAGGGCCCGTTTGTTTGTTTTTTTGACTATGAGAGATAATCACCCAAAAATATACTTCATTCGTCTCAATTATAGTGGTTATTTGATTAGTTTAAAAGCCTAGTGGTTAAACTTTGTGTTTTGTTTCATGATAAATATTTTGAGACGGAGAGTAATTAACTTGTATTTTTTCGAGTTTTGTGTGACAATTTCATTTTTTGCTATTATGGGTGTGTTCGGCGTAGGGGCTTATGGGCTTAAATTTTAAAAATAAGCTCAAGCTCAAAAATAAGCCTCGTTTGACGTAGAGGCTTATAAGGGGAGCTTTGAAATTCTTAAGCCCCAACCCAAAAATAAGTCCAGCCCCAAAAATGAGGCTAAAATTTTTATAAGCCCAAAAAATAAGCCTCGTTTGTAGTAAATTACTTAATTATCCACAAAAATATCTAATATATATATACATATATTGATTTAATTATATGTCATTTTTAGTAATTTTACAATAATAAGCTCAAACTTAAACTAATTTGCCAAACAAGTTTATGAAAATAAAAATTCTAGTTTCGTCTATTATATAATAAGTTCAAACTTAAACTAATTTGCCAAACAAGTTTATATGTCATATTATATAAGCCACAGCCCTAGTTCTAGCCCAGCCCCCGCTCCAGCTCCAGCCGCAGCTCATTTTGCCAAACATACCCATATACGAAACTTTTGAATTTCGACTTGTGTGTCTTTTATGACCATTTTACCCTTATGTTTTTTAAACGTCATATTAACGATGAAGGGTAGAATGGTCATACAATATTTATCAAATGCACACAAAAGTCAAAATTCAAGATCTTTGGTATATAATAGCCAAAAAAAAGATAAAAAATAAAAAAATAATAATAAAAGCCACACAAATCGAAAAAATCGAAAGTTAATTACATTATTAGATAATTATCAAACCATATGTAATAATAGATAAAACGCAACGTTTGAATGCTAGGCCATACAAGTAAACTAGAAATGGACAATTTCATTCACAAGATGATATTTACATGTTGTTTTCAACATGTAGATGTGTTTTTAGCTTAACAGATGATACACTTATAACCTCATCAGTCCTTGATAAGCAAAACAAACATACTTGTAAGTCAATCAATTCAATGCAAAAAACAGAAAATCCAGCAATCCACAACTAGATTCAGCCAAAACTGAACCTTCCCTGTAATAACTTTTCAAATTCATGGCACAACACAATATTAAATCCAAATGTCTCAAAGGTTATAGGGAAACAAAACCAAAAGATACAAAAGAACACTAGCCCAACCATTTGGGACAAACTAACTTGTGTGTAATTTACAACAATTTATGGTAGTTTTTTTCTTTTCTTTCAGGTAGTGTATATGATATAAAGTTATGAACTTTGAACTAACTTCTACTCTCCTTTTTTTGTGTTGTATTATGATTATACCAAACAGAAACTATAATAACAAACTATGAGAAATCTTTGACGAAAAGATGACTTAGGGATTTTGTAACGAACTTGAGAGGATTATGTTATTTGTTCTTCTTTAAATTGTAGACGTCCGGCTTGTGGTGGTTGTTGACGGTTTGGATATTCTGGTCTTCGGGTTAAGGAATGTACACCTGTTGGTGCTTGATTGGGTGGCTGAAGTAGAGATGTGGTGGCGGCTAGGTTATGGCTGCTGTTTTTAGCTGCTGGCACGTCGTGAGTGTGTTTCCCTTCATATGTGGTTATCACGGCTTTTGGGTCACTTGCAGCTCTCTCGACATGTTTGCGAACATTGCACCCTTGGAAGGTGCACTTGTAGTAACTCCTGAAAGATGCACCACATGCTTGTTACAAATTACGGAGTATATTGAGATTCAGCATAAATCAAGCTAGAGAGAAACTAATTTGTTAAGAAGAAAAATTGATATAACATAGCCTCCAAAACATAGAGCTAATTCTCACAAGATTTTGACGACAAATAGATCAAATCTCAAGTTTCCATTCATATATAGCATTTAAAGTTGGTTTTACACTATAGAAACGTTAGTTCCATTAAAAGAACTATACAAACGTTCCTTTTTGGAATGTCAAATAAAAGGTGCAGTGGCTTCCTTTGGGATGTTTTCATCAAAATTAACTACATTATTACCTACTTTAAAGAGTTCTACTACTTATACTAATTAATCCTAGGTAATCTAGTTTCGTTTCTAAAGTTAGTTCATCCTACATTTGAATTAGTAATTCCCACATTATATATTTACTTCTGAATCAGGTTTTCTAAAAGAACCTCCATTTTCCATTCATACTTCTTTTTTGAAAATCAGGTTATAGTTACAAACTATATGCTGGGAAAGCTGAAAAGGTGACGGTGTTCAAAGAAAACTCATTATGCACTGAGTTTTGACGCATGTGGATCCAAAGAAAAGATTGTAATACAAAATGAGCATGCTGCAATTAGCCTGGAGTCATGGAGATGAGTACAACACAATTACCAGTATATTTTATGGAATGAAAGTTAAGATGGTAACCAATATAGTGATAGAAGATAAAGGATTCAATGAGGAACGATCTGTAATAACTTAATGCCAGACCACAAAAATGAGACACAGGAATTGAGAACTGCCAACGGAATTGTTATATCAAAAATTGACCCCCTTAGAAGGAAACATATGAATTAGTTCAGTTAACATTACTTCTCCTATGAATGATATCACCTTATCTAAAAGAGACCTGAACAAAGTGATCAATTCAACATCTAACTAATGTATCAACCATTCGTTATGTAGAAGGAATGGGTTCGAATGTACATTTAAGAAGGAAGTTGTTACAAAATCATTTAGCGTCATGGACAATTTTTGTATATGATAGGATCATGGATCCTCTAGAAACATTACAAATATATTCATGCTACCAAAATAAGTTTATACTAATATATTTTGCTTAAGCACTTTTTTTAGCATTAACAATTTGTTAAAAGAAGAATTTACCTTGGATGAGGATTTCCTTTAACAACTTTTTGTCCATACTTACGCCATCTATAACCATCATCAAGAAGATCAACTTCACTAGTTGTTTGAACTATGATCCGAGGTTCAGTAACTGTTCTGTGGGATGAAACTGGGTCTGAGCCCCTGACCTCTGTATTTCTACATAGTATATTCCCATATTATTACATGTTCTACAAAGAATTGTCATAAAACATCAAGTTATTCATTAATTGAATAAAAAGGTACCTCCTTTTGGCTTGAGGCTCATCTCCATGTCTTTCATCGCCTCTACTTACATCATCACCCACTTCCTCACCGTCACTTGATCCCGAATTTTCATATGTGGCTTGACTAGATTCTTGATCTTTCATAGTCAATGAATGCATTGACCTCCCGTCCCTTGAATGGCTAAAATTACTAGTTTGACCCTCGAATCCTTGTTCATATTGGCTTGAAGTACCAGTATTACTATCTTTTCCTCGTTTAGATTGAGGTGGTTGGTGGTTGTGTTGGCCTTTGTAAATAATCTCTGTTACTAGACCCTCGACAGATCGCTCAACTTGCTTCTTCACTGGACAATTTGGATGAGTGCATTTGTAATAACTTCGAGGGTATTCACTACCCTTAACCTGTTTTTGACCATATTTTCTCCAGTTATAGCCATCATCAGCAGGCTTATCAACTGCTATAGAGGGAGGTTGGTAACGGTTATCAGAATTGGATAAGTTAGATGATTCTTTTGCAGTATTGTGGTTAGGAATAGAAGGTGGAAGGCGTTGGTATGTGGTCGCGTTAGAATTAAAAGAATAATTTTGTGGTAATTGGCTATGTGATTGAGTATGCACTTGTGATGATGTAATCTGAGCTAATGCTTGCTGGTGCGACATTCCGAGAGATCCCTATATACAATACCATAAGTGAGTGTCTAAAACATATCTGATAATAAAAAAGTTTAGATTCAAATTCGAGCATAATATCCACATGTCGAAAACAGAAGTTACAGTCAAATACGACTGTTCTTTTCATTGAACTAAAGAATAATGCATTAGAAAGAAAAGCGGCCAATGTGATCATATGTCCTCCACGCTTTAGAGTGTAAATGTTATCAAACAAAAGAGACAGCAATAGTTACTGCAATTTCCTTTTCATTATGGAGCAACACAGTATATATTTACACACACACACACACGTTGACCATCATAAATGAAGCTTGATTCCCATTTAATTAGCATATGGAAGAATTCAGAATGCAATGCACCTTTATGAAACTAAAGGGACAAAAAGTCAGAAGAAATATCCAAGATTTCCTTTTCATTATGGAGCAAGAATTATATACATTGCATGCATCAGATAAGAAGCTTACTTCACATTCAACTAGCACACGACAAAATTCAGAAATTCAGCTACTCAAAAATTTAACCGACATTTCATGTGGTCTAATTATGATGCATGTGACATAGCAAGAAGAAACAATTACAATATAGAACAACGAATACTTTGTGTTACTCATTGAGGTGACCAAACCCCCTAACCCCTACTGTTGAGTTCAAAGATAAGACTGTTATTCATAAACTGCACTCCTCTATATTTCAAGATTGAGGCTTTCTCAGACATAACAGCAAATGAATCATGCTTCTTACGTACTTCTTCAATTTAGAATCAGGTGAATACAAAACTAGATAATTGTGAGAAAGTAACTGATGCATAACTTTCCTTGAGCTGATTCACAACTTTATATTATCAAGCAGACTTAAATAAAGTTAAAAATCTGCTTACAACAAGTTGTACATTGGTTTTCTTTTTAAGTATGACACACATATTTAGCTTCCTATTCGAAGCCTTATAAAATTTCCATATACATGCATCATGAGTTCAATTCCCATAAATGGACCTAGCTACTTGCATTCACAATTTCTCATGAGTTCAATTCCTATAAATGGACAATACAATAAGCATTCACAATTTCACATGGGACACTCATTACTCATTAATGCCAAACAAACAATTTAGCTCCTCCATAAATCATCTTAAATCAATGCTAACTATATTAGCTAGTCTTCATTAAACAAGCATTCTAGCTAGTAATTCTAGATTACACTTTTTAGTATCATCACATTTAAGCAAAATACCTCAACCTATGTATCTAAACTATAAAGTATCGACAACAAAGTAATATTCTCTTCGTCTGAAAATAAATGTCTACTAGACGTAAAACACATGTAACGAGAATAATACAAGACAATTTCCATCCATTAATATATTATTTTCCGAAAAATCCAGTTGAATGAGTTGAATGAACTCCGAGATCAAGCTTATGAAAATTCTTTAATTTATAAGGAGAAAACAAAACGGGTTCATGATTCAAAAATCAAAAATCGTGTTTTTAATGTCGGTGATCAAGTTTTGCTTTTTAATTCAAGGTTAAAAATATTTTCTGGAAAGCTAAAGTCCCGTTGGTCTGGACTGTTTACAGTTGCCCAAGTTTTTCCTTATGGAACTGTTGAACTTTTTAACCAAAATGGGGAACATTTTAAGGTAAACGGTCATCGTTTGAAACATTACTTTGGAGGGGATTTACCTTTGGTGATCCCGGATCTCCAAACTTTCCCCAAGGACAACTAAATTCGGGGATTAGCCAATAGAAGTTTTGTTTCTATTACATTTGCATCATTACTCAACATTGAACCAGCTACATTAGACATTTCCTATCACGTTGAACTAGCTAATGGGTCTTTAGTTAGCACCAACACCATTATCCGCGGTTGCACTCTAAATTTCCTAAATCATCCATTCAATATCGACCTCATGCCCGTAGAACTTGGTAGTTTCGACATTGTTATAGGTATGGATTGGTTGTCTCAGCATCGTGCAAGAATCATTTGTGATGA
>LBNU01000061.1:29181-71411 GCA_014162995.1 Artemisia annua
AAAAGAAGAAGATTGACTAGACTTAGTATCATATCATGCATTAAAGACCATGAAGTACATCAAGAGGGGTAAATTGTATGCATTTTTGGCTCACATTACCGAGAAGAAGTCGGCTGAGAAACGACTTGAAGATGTACAATTGTTAGAGATTTTCCGGAGTCTTTCCTGAAGAGTTACCAGCAGATTACCACCTGTTCGCAAGTTGGAGTTTCAGATCGACCTTAGTGCCCGGGAGCCGCACCCCTGTTGCGCGAGCTCCGTATCGTTTAGCCATCCGAGAAGCCACGAATTGTCAAACCAATTGCAAGAGCTTTGACAAGGGGATTTATTAGCCAGGTTCCTCGCCTTGGGAGCACCGGTTCTTTGTTTGTGAAGAAGAAAGATGGGTCTTTTCGGATGTGCATTGATTACCGTGAGTTGAACAAGTTACGGTGAAGAATCGTTATCCACTTCGAGGATCGATGACTTGTTTGATCAATTGACAAGGTTCAAGTTACTACTCCTAAGATTGATTTAATCCCGTTACCATCAACTTAGAGTTCGGGAGAGAAATACCCGAAAGACCGCATTCAGGACTCGTTATGGTCACTATGAGTTTCAAGTGATGCCGTTCGGTTTGACTATGCCACCTGCGGTATTTATGGATCTCCATGAATAAGGGTGTGTAAGCATACCTCGACAAGTTTGTGATCGTATTCATTCGACGATATCCTGATTTACTCCAAGAATAACAAGAGCATGAAGAACACCTCAGACGATACTAGTAACTACTCCAAGAATGAGCAAATGTATGCCAAATTTTCAAAGTGTGAATTTTTTTGGATATCGAAGGGTTCAATTTTCGGCCAGATGTCATTGATAGCCGGATTACAAGTTGATCCTGAAAAGATTGAAGCGGTTAGAGATTGGGCTAACGCCTAAGTCTGCTACAGAAATCCGTCAATTCTTAAGGACTTGGCCGGGTACTACCGAAGGTTCATTGAAGGGTTTTCGAAGATAGCGAAGCCGATGACTAAGTTAACTCAAAAGATCAAAGATACGAATGGGAGAGAAGCAAGAGTCTGCTTTTCAGTTGTTGAAACAGAAATTGTGTAGCGCACCAGATTTTAGCATTGCCTGAAGGGATTGAGAACTTCGTGGTAATTGCGATGCGTCACACAAAGGGCTTGGAGCCGTTTGAATGCAAAACGAAAGGGTGATTGCTTATGCGTCACGACAACTCAAGACACCAGAGAAGAACTACACTACACACGACTTGGAATGGGTGCTGTGTTTTCGCACTCAAGATTTGGAGCACTATCTTTATGGTACCAAAGTGTTGGTATTTACCAATTTTCACAAAGCTTACAATATATACTTGACCAGAAAGCCAACCACATTCATTTCTACATGACTCAAACGAAATAACTTGACAAGCAAACGAAACAGATCAAACGAAACAACTCGACAACCAAACGAAACAACTCAAACTAAACAAATCGACAACCAAACGAAACAACTCAAACTAAGAAACTCGACAACCAAACGAAACAACTCAAACTAAAAAACTCGACAACCAAACGAAACAGATTAAACCAAACAACCCGTTTATTTTTTTGGGGGCTACTTCCCGCTTTGCTTGAACTCGCACCATCTTTTCCCTTCCTTGCTCTCATTTTCTTGAGATGTGCAAACTTAGCTTCCAGATCTGTTTCTCTGTTTTCCAGATTATCAATTTCGGTGTCGAGGTCAAACCTGCTTTCAGCTTCATCGTCACCTCCAACAGCAGCAGGTTGAGCTTCAGCAGCACGTTGAGCTTCAGCAGCATCTAGCTCTTCCAAATACTCTCTATAGTACGGCTTTCTTCTCAACCATTTCAAAATCTTGTCTCTCTGCCACGGTGCACAGTTCTCATAAGAACCATATTCATCATAAATTTCCCAGCCCCAATGAAGTATGATTTCATTATACAGGAGCTCGTGTGACAAAGCCTTTGATCATTCCTGTTCCGACGTTAAACCATCCATTGTTATGCGTGTTTTGTGAGAATTGACAAACGGTTTTGTGAGAATTTATGTGTAAAATGAGACGGGAAATGATTCGGTATATATAAGTAAAATATTGGCGGGGCAAAGGAAAAAATTGGCGGGAAAATATTACCGTCGATATGTCGACGGGAACAAAGAGGCGGGAAAAAATCCCGCCTCTTTATCCTCCAATATTCACAATATTTTTAGGCTTATATTCTCCCGTCGACATGTCGACGGGATTATAAGACTAAACACAGTGATTATCGCTAATCAAACGCTAATTATATTATTATTCGTTATTAATATAATTTCGTCGACATGCTGACTGGAGCATATTGGCGGGACAAATTCGCGCCCGAGTTTTGGCAATTATTGAGGTTGGAAAGTTTGACCAATATGATCCCGTCGACATGTCGACGGGATCATATAGATCCGAAAAATTCAACGCGTTTGGCCTCGGTAAAGAGTTCTTTTTGTCGTTTTCTTCNTGCTGACTGGAGCATATTGGCGGGACAAATTCGCGCCCGAGTTTTGGCAATTATTGAGGTTGGAAAGTTTGACCAATATGATCCCGTCGACATGTCGACGGGATCATATAGATCCGAAAAATTCAACGCGTTTGGCCTCGGTAAAGAGTTCTTTTTGTCGTTTTCTTCATTGTCCCGACGACAAAATATCGACGGGACCGTTTGATCGCCCGTTCTCCTGATTCTTGTAGTGGTAGAAAATGCTACTAAGTTCATCAATATTTTTTAGTATCAGAGTATTGATCCTTATTAAGAATGCTCAAAAGTCGATAAGAAACTGTACTATATATCAATTTTGAAGTAATGCAAACCCGCAGACCAATTCTAGTCCACGGTGATCTACCTTCAGTTGTCACCATGGAACCAACACCGGTGCACACCCTGGACTTTATCGGAACCCTCTCCGAGTCAAGGAGGATCATCAAAACCAGCTACACCCACTTCCTCACCTTATCTCTCCTCTTCCTTCCTCTATCTATCTCTCTCGTCACTGGTCACACCCTTCACCTCTCTGAGAACATCTCCATCATCGATCACAGAACTGTAATCTATGAGCTCATCTACGTCCTTATTGCCTACATGCTCACCCTCTGTGCCATATCCATGATCATCTACAGCACACACCAAGATTTCTTGGGTAACCTGTCAGTTTCTTGACCTCCTTCAAGTCCTTAGCCTTATCGTTCTTCCCTATTGTTTCTACTGCAGTCCTAGCTAACCCTCTTCTGTTTCTTATCTTGTTGAGTTTCCTCGTGTTTGTTGGATCACTTCTTATGTTTGGACAAACCGTGGGATTTGTAACTGATTATGATTCGGTTTACTTTTTGTCATTTTCAGTTATTGTAGGTGTAGTTTTGTTTGTGGTTATGATGTATTTTTATGTGAATTGGTCGTTGGTTTATGTGGCATCTGTGACGGAGTCGAAATGGGGGTTTGAGGCTTTAACGAGGAGTTGGTATTTAGTTAAAGGGATGAGATCGGTTTCGTTGAAATTGTTGTTGTTTTATGGGTTTATAGAGGGGCTTTTGGTGGCTATGTATTCGTATATTCTGATGAAGTATGGGTTGGGTAACTGGACATCTGAGTTTCATATTATTTATGTTGCCTGTGATGTAATCTGAGCTAATGCTTGCTGGTGCGACATTCCGAGAGATCCCTATATACAAAACCATAAGTGAGTGTTGAAAACATATCTGATAATAAAAAAGTTTAGATTCAAATTCGAGCTTAATATCCACATGTCGAAAACAGAAGTTACAGTCAAATACGACTGTTCTTTTCATTGAACTAAAGAATAATGCATTAGAAAGAAAAGTGGTCAATGTTATCAAACAAAAGAGACTGCAATAGTTACTGCAATTTCCTTTTAATTATGGAGCAACACAGTATATATTTACACACACACACACACACACGTTGACCATCATAAATGAAGCTCGATTCCCATTTAATTAGCATATGGAAGAATTCAGAATGCAATGCATCTTTATGAAACTAAAGGGGACAAAAAGTCAGAAGAAATATCCAAGATTTCCTTTTCATTATGGAGCAAGAATTATATATACATTGCATGCATCAGATAAGAAGCTTACTTCACATTCAACTAGCACACGACAAAATTCAGAATTCAGCTACTCAACAATTTAACCGACATTTCATGTGGTCTAATTATGATGCATGTGACATAGCAAGAAGAAACAATTAATATAGAACAACGAATACTTTGTGTTACACATTGAGGTGACCAAACCCCCTAACCCCTTCTGCTGAATTTAAAAGATAAGATTGTTATTCATAAATTGCAATCCTCTATATTTCAAGATTGAGGCTTTCTCAGACATAACAGCAAATGAATCATACTTCTTACGTGCTTCTTCAACTTAGAATCAGGTGAATACGAAACTAGATAATTGTGAGAAGTAGCTGATTCATAACTTTCCTTAAGCTGATTGACAGCTTTATATTATCTAGCAGACTTAAATAATGTTGAAAATCTGCTTACAACAACTAGTAAATTGGTATTCCTTTTACATTTCACACATATTTAGCTTCATATTCGAAGCCCTACAAAAATTTCAATATACGTCATGGGTTCAATTCCCATAATTGGACCTGCTTGCATTCAAAATTTCTCATGAGTTCAATTCCTATAAATGGACAATACAATAAGCATTCACAATTTCACATGGGACACTCATTACTCATTAATGCCAAACAAACAATTTAGCTCCTCCATAAATCATCTTAAATAAATGCTAACTATTAGCTAGTCTTCATTAAACAAGCATTCTAGCTAGTAATTCTAGATTACACTTTTTAGTATCATCACATTTAAGCAAAATACCTCAACCTATGTATCTAAACTATAAAGTATCGACCCTAAAGTAATACTCTCTTCGTCTCAAAATAAATGTCTACTAGACGTAAAACACATGTAAAGAGAATAATACAAGACAATTTCCATCTATTAATATACTATCCGAAAAACACAAAAACGCAATAATCAGATAATCATTTTTCCAAACCTGAGGAAAAAAGCCGGGTGAGTCAAACAAACTAGCTGGACTCATCCCGGGTGGTATAGTAAACATAGACGGTTGACTAACAACCAAACTCCCAGGCCTCCCATTACTATCAAACCGAAAGTCAACGCTCCCACTACCACCAGCACCACCACTATTCACCGGTCTCCGATCATGCAGCTCCACCGGAGACAACACAGCACCAGACAAAAGCTGAGAAAACGAACGACAGTCAGAATCAGGATCATTCTCTGAAAAAAAGCTGGAAACCAAAGTCATGGGTCCTGGACTAGCGTCAGTAGTAAGACTTCCGGTGAACATGTTCTCGACAGTTGCACGTGGTGGAAGTGTGATGGATGGTCTTGTTCCTGTTGATGGTACTGATAATGATAAACCTCGTTTTTCATCCATGGTATTGTAAATGTTTGTGTTTGCTATATAAAGATGTTGGACATTTCCGGTGAAGGGTACTGTTGTTGGTTTTGCCGGTAATATGATGGCTTTTTTTTTCCGGTGACTGTGTTTTTTGGTGTGTGTTTTTATGTAAGAGGATCTGCAAAATTAGTAAAAGGTCAACGAGGTAGATATGAAAAATGTTTTTATGAAACCTTTTCCTTTTTTGGGTTTCTTTTTGTGTTTCCCCACTACATGTTCGGGGGTTTTGTCTTTCTATACCCTTGGTTATTGTTAATTGCTGTTTACATACTTGGTTATTGAGGTTACGATTATAATGTTCATTTTACTTGCAAGTACACATTTTGTTTTTTTTACCTCACATGAAGACTTCTCAGCAAATCACCCATTTGATACTAATTTTACATGAGCACACTTAACTTACCGTAAATTTTTGATGGATCCACGTGCATTAATTGACCACAAACCACGTTACGTCAAGTAATGCCAAGATATTACATATGCCTCATACATCTCCCTTATGTGGTATGATAGAACACTATTCTCACCTTCTTAATAGATACTATGTCCTCATTGAGTGACGCCACACGACCTGACATCCAATTAAGGGTTGTTTTGATACCACTTGTAACATCTAACATATTCATACCACAAATATTGTTCGCTCTGTCCGTGGTCTCAAGACTTTGTTTTTGCGAACCACATGTGAAACCTTCCCACTAGTCCTCATAATGTTGGATGATAGGCTAATGCCCAAGTCTAATTAAAGGCTTAGGGTTCATTAGGTTTAAGTTTATGTTAGCTTATTCCCAAGCCATGTTTTGGTAGAAATAGACATGAGATCTTATTATAACACAATGAATAATCTCTTTATTTTGCTATTTCAACATGGTATTGGAGCTTCAGGTAAAATCGACCATCAAAAAGTTTCCTATCCTCAAAAAACACATGATATGTTGAGTTGCGTTTAGTCAACCATACTTTTTTCTTCCTCATCAAATTGTTTCCGTTGTTAAATATCATTGTTGTTCACAACAAAATTTGACTACCAAATTACCACTCTCTCCTAAAGGAATAGCAAGCCGTTACATAAAAAAACAATAATAGCAAACGTCCTAAAAATGAAGAAAACCGTCAAGCTGTATACAATTATGTCGTCAAATACAAGTTAATCTTCATGCAAACGAACAACAAAGAAGAGGAAAAAATAATAAGAAAAGAAGGTTATTTCAACATTCTATCCAGTTTGTACGTTCGAAAACCTCCCGTTCAAACTGCAGGGGAGTGTTGGATGATAGGTTAAGGCACAAGTCTAATCGAAGGGCTTAGAGTCTATTAGGTTTAGGGTTATGTTATCTTATTCTTTAAGCCGTGTTTTGTTACAAATAGACATGAGATCTCTTTATATAAACACACAAAAGACAATAAGTAATATTTTACACATGATGCATTGTAGATGGGAGCACTAATATTGTAGTAACAAGTCATTCTAAAAGAAGTTAGGCTATTACAGGGCACTGAACATTTGAAAGTAACTTTTTTCATATGTTGATTTGTCAACAAGTTATAAATGGTAAATGTTAAGTTTGAGAATGCCGAAAAATCTGTACTATCAAAAGACTTTGTGTTTCTCAAAGGTTAGCGCAAGGCCTTAACAAACGAGAAATCATATTATGATTGTCATTTTCAGATGTATGAGAGTAGTTATGAGAAAAAAATTATGCTTTTTATAATATCTGTGATAATATAGTGGGTAAATTAGTTGGAGGCTGTTCAAATTTTCCTTATTGTCAAAAACATTTACTAACATTCATTAATGAGATATCTGACAGAAAACTATGACGTTTCCTCACTCTAGCAGGCCATGACATAAAATGTGTGACTCCTAACACAATTATAGATAACTTTGTGCCTACATGTCAACGAATGAACCCATAAGATGTTATTTTCACTTATATTGTTAAATGGGTGCATTTAATGATCTTTTATTCTATGCGTCCCGTTTACTTGTGATATTTTTGTTTTGTGATACTAGTTTCATCAAGCATGTAATGTTTTTTCTTTGGCCCAACAGTATGTTATGTTGGTCAAAATCGTCGGCAAAGAGATTATGAGTTCAAATGTCAATTAGGATATTAAATACGTAGTTTATGTATGTAAATAATTTATCTTTACAAAGAAAAAATAATAACACTTTGTAACTGAATTTTTTTTTCCAGGATTAAAATGTAACTGAATATCTTTCTATGATAATTTTGCAAGGGAGGTGATTTGCACACTCACAAAAATGACTGACACACTCAAAATGTGAGTGTGTTGACATTTATACCCTTTCAGGATAAGAATAAGTCCAAACAATGTGAGGGTATAAATGTCAACATACTCAAAATTTGAGTGTGTCAATCATTTTTGGGAGTGTGCAAATCACTTCCCATTTTGCAACTACCTTGAGCTTTAGAGATTATATTTCGTGAACACTTAGAAGGGGCTATGTGTAATGCCTTGCTCATAAGTGCTTGATTATAGAAAATCCCAAAAACCACAAGGGGGTAAATAGTAAAACAAGGAAACATCTACATTACATAAGAATCCAAAAAAAATGCCAATTGGCAATTGTTAAATGAAATCTGAGGAAACAAACACCCACTCTCTTACGTTATTGTGCCCACGACATGTTCCAATCCACACCCGCCAAATACTCGCTTTCCAATTCAGTACTATTCTTACACGTTATTTACTTATATTATTGTAATTTAATATTGTTAATTTTAATAGATTATTGAAAGTACTTTGTTTCCCTCGATGATAAATTACTTTGCTCCAAATATCAAAAATGATACTCGTATAGTCGTACTACGATTATCCTATGTTGAGAATCTTAAAGCACTTATTGTCTGAATATCATTAGTCAGAGACACAAAACCTAAAAACTTAATAGAGCATCATCTCAATTATATGAAGAAATATAACAAAACTTTTTAGTACCCGAATTGAAGCGTTTCACATTTCATGAACTGTACTACGTACATCAAACTTAGCCGTTCAAATGCCTGTAAAATCCCGGGAAAGTGAGTCGCACACTCACACCTAAATTTTAGGAACAGTCACTTTGTCAGTTTTGCTTCACAAACTCGAGAATTGACAAACTTTCCTGAAGATTTGACCGACATTTTTGAGGAATTTTATTTATTTATTTATTTTTAATTTTTATAATATTTTTTATAACGACAACTAACTATTTCACAATATACAACCACAAACCATCTCACTTGTCTTAAGAAACACTTGAACCCACAACCATTTGATTGGGAGCTTTTCACACAACAGTGGGTACCATTGAGAAACAAACCTTTTGAGGAATATGACTAGTTGTCCGCGACTTAGTTTTCATTGTAACCTTTATATGAAGATTAATCTACATGTGTAATTTCTGCTAGATATAAATTTCACTTGATAAGGAGCTGAAGAAAGTAAATCTAAGGCTAAAGACAGTAGTGAGGGTCAATCCCTTCATTTTCTCTGCCACGTCAGCTTTCTCTCTCCGGCGATTAGTTGCTTTCATTTTTTTTCCCAAAAAAAATCATTTCTTTTTATATTTTCAAAACAAACCCTATTCAATTTCATAATTCAATTTCAAATTCAAACTTTAAAGCGGGATGATTCAAAATTCAATTTCAAATTCAAAATTCAAAGCGGGAGGATTTAAAATTCAAATTCAATTCAAATTCAAATTCTATCTCAAATTCAAAAATTTGCCTTATATACCCACACTCTTTTGTTTTTCATACACAAAACTCATGCGCACAACTTATACACACAACTCACACACAGATTCTAAACAATGTCTCGCAAAGACTTCTCCCAACAATTTCCGGCCACAAAGGACTTCTCACAACAATTTTCCAGTCACCACGACTTCTCACAACAATTTCTTAGTGAACGCAACTTCTCACAACAATTTCCGAGTGAAGAAAACATCTCACAACAATTTCCCATTGAATAAAACATGGTTCACACTCCACTGGCATATATCATTCTGGTATTCCCAACGGAAAAGAACCGGTTGTGGAACACTAACCCAATCCGTTTAATCTTACTGAGGAACAACTCAGACTACTTGAGCAGGATGAGGAAGTACTAAGAAAAATACAAGAAAGGAAACACGTGAGGAAGCTGCTCGTATGGAGCAGGAAGCAAGGGACGCAGAATACCGCCACAACAACTTGTTTGACATTCTGGAAAGAGAGTATTATGAGGGCAAGTTTTTCGGATGCAGAGTCTCCTTACGACGAGGGAGAAAACTCAGACTTTTCATTGTAATTTGTATTTTCATTTCCGTATCGTAGTTTGTACTAATCTGTAATTCATATTTTCAATTTAATGTTTAATGTATTTTCACTTCTGTATCAAATAGACATTACCAAATTTAAAAAACAAAACACAAAACACAAGCATTGAAAAAAAAAAGAAGAAAAGGAAACAAGGACGAAAGGGACGATCTAGATCGTCTACCCGACCTTAATCTCCCAACACACTCGATCGATCGATTGTCCACAAAAGGGACAATCGATATAGGTTCAGAGATTGATCGATCCTTTGGCTATTACTGTGTGTAGCCTAATATACATGTTCCAATTTCCTTTGAGTGTTATCTTAGCATCACATTACATGCTGTCACTTGCTGTTTAGAAATCATGATTTTTTTGAGCAAATTCTACAAACGTTCTAGTTGCCCAAAGTCTATACCTTTTCTAGACCAAAATAAAGTGACTTCTCAAATGCCTCAGGAGACTTGGGCGACTTTTCCTATAGCTTTAAATCTTGAAAAGTGGACCATTTTTGTGTTTTGGGCGACTGATGTGTCGTTTAGTACATGTATTTATTTATCAAGTTTTACTATTTATATTTTGCGGATTTTACGTATAACAAGCACTAATGGGCAGTTACCCGATCGATGGTGAGCTAGTTGGTAAGTATGGTGTCGATCACTAAGAGCGGGACGTTAACATCTAATATCTATTAGTATTTTAATTCTATTAGTTAGTCTAATTAAACCTAATATAACGCAGCAAAGGAGTTCAGCCTGAGATACTGGCACGTGGTTTAGATTTAATAAAACAGTAAATGCAATGAGACAGATAACACACACAAGCAGAAACACAGATAATAAAGAAGAGGTCAAACCGATAGTAAGGAAAACGTATAAACCATTGTTTAATCATATATGATATTTTGATAAGTCTAAGACCTGTAGCGACGGTACTCACAACTTGGTGTATCCCATTCCTTGGAATAGGTACCCCTATACTCCTAGATTTACGTATTAAGTTTTCTCAACAGACCTAATCCTGTCACGATTAGTTGAAATCCGCATAAACCTCACCTTAATGATTATCAGTTTATTATTTATCCATCTAGGGCTTACATTAACATGCAAAACAGTATTAATGAAGTAATAAATGTAATCAAAACACAAGCTTGAGTTGCCTATCGAATTAGTAACAAATCAAAACATCATATATCATTAAACATGGCTAATACATATAGGTATTAGCCTGTAATCTCAGTCAGAATACAAAATAACATGTTCAGAAAGATTCAAGTATAAATCAAAAAAGAAAAATACGCTAACCGAACGATTATAGAGTAATAAAGTGAATTCAGTGAATCTCCTATGTACTTATGCACTAGAAGGACCTTCTTGGTCTTCTTTATGTCTCTGGTTTCGTACTTGGTGGTTATCTCCTCTTTCACCTCTCTGAAAAACGACCGCAGGTCTTCTACTTATACATTCTGGAAACAGGGTCGATACGGCGTATCAGGTGATCTGATACGGCGTATCTAGGTAACTTCTCGTGGGCTCCAAGATTATTATATTCTGAAATATTCGTACATCGCCTTCCTGATACGACGCATTACATAAGTTCATATGGCGTATCAGGTCTTCATTATCTTGGAAGTCTGTTGAAGTCTTTGAGGTAGATACGACACATCTCACAATGTCATGCGACGTATCTGGAGTAAAACAAGTCAGATCTTTTCGTAGACCAAAGTTTCATATACGTTGTATGAGAGAAATCCATATGGCGTATTTTTCAAAGTCAAGCAATGGTCTTCTTAATCATCCAAGTCTTGTTATATGGCGTACCTATCTAGAATGATACAACGTATTCTTGTCTGTCTTGTAGACTTTCGTAAACTTGATCCATTTAGCTCCAAAATACATCCAAAATGGCTTCACTAATTGCTTGTAAATAACTGAAATACGAACATTTAAGCGGTTAAGTATCATTTCTTATACATAATGATATAAAACAAGCAATATACATAAGGTAAATGATGCTAATAGTATGCACTTATTTGATGTCATCAAATATCCCCCCACTTAAACTTTAGTTGTCCTCAAGTAAACTTTAGATTAAACTTATGAAAACGTATCCTAAACATTCGTCTAGGATTTTTATAGTTAAGCACTTATTCATTTAATCTCAATTGCACAACCAAACACCTCACGAAATAGGAAAATGAAATCACTCAAATCATTCAACTAATCTATGTGGTAACATTTAAGTAATTCGCTCAATGGCTCGGTCGTGACGAATATTCTATCATATGCTTGGCAAGGATACACATCTCCCTTACTAAAGCTAAGGAGTAACAAGTTTAAAGTGGTAAATTTAGTTAATATGATAAGGCTTAAGGGTTGTAACTAACTTTTGTTCAAACATCGCATACGCAAACATAGTAGATCGTTGGCGCGGATTGCTGATTTACTCGAACAACGGATGGTCACTAAGGTGGAACCTTATATCGCTGGCGCGTTATTTGATTAGTCAAAAACCAGATGGTCACTAAAATATTCATGCACTTGATATTTTCACTAAGCCATGCCATTACTTTATCCGGATGCTTGAAAGCTAACAACGAACAAAGTCACTTGGTAAGGGTAAGGATAATACGTGGGAAATACATAAAAATGGTGTAAAAAATAAAAGGGCAAATTACCTGAAAATGTATGCAACTTGCCACTTTTTCTCATTGTATGTAGCTTTCTTTTTTTTTTCCCAATGTGTCACTAAACTTGCTAAATTCGTCCATTGTGTGTAGCGGTGACTTGATTCACCTGCTGGAGCAGGTTAACCTAACGGTCGTTAGGTTTATCATTGCACCGTTAGTCCTTTAGACTAACGATCGTTTATCATGACTACATACAATGACAAAAAGTAACAAGTTAGATGACTTTTATAATTTTTAAAATTTATGTACGTTTTTTACACGTTTTTGCACACATTTTTATACACACATTTTTATACACGTTTTTATGCATGTTTTTATACGGATTTTCATACACACATTTGTATACACATTTTTATTCACGTTTTTATACACACGTTTTTTATACACACGTTTTTATGCACGGTTCTACACACGTTTTTATACGTTTTCGCCAGTTTTTTTGCGTTTTCGCCAGTTTTTTTGCGTTTTCGTCCAGTTTTTCGCGTTTTCGTCCGGTTTTTCACGTTTTCGTCCGGCTTTTCACATTTTCATCCAATTTTTTTACGTTTTCGTCTATTTTTTACGTTTTCGTCAGTTTTTTCACGCTTTCGTCTGTTTTTTCACGTTTTTGTCCCTTTTTTTTGCGTTTTCGTCCCGTTTTCGTGTTTTCGTCCATTTTTTCGCGTTTTCGTCCGGCTTTTTACGTTTTCGTCCGATTTTTCAATTTTTCGTCCGTTTTTTCACGTTTTCGTCCATTTTTTACGTCTTCGCCAAATTTTTTATGTTTTCGTCTGTATTTTTATGTTTTCGTCCCTTATTTCACACTTTCTGACAAAAAAGTAAAAAACTGACAAAAACGTAAAAAATATAGACGAAAACGTGAAAAATCTGACGAAAACATGAAAAACCGACGAAACGTAAAAAAACGGACAAAAACGTGAAAAACAAACGAAAACGTGGAAAATCTGACGAAAACGTAAAAAAACGGACGAAAACGTAAAAAAACTGACAAAAGCGTAAAAAAATGACGAAAACGTGAAAAATCTAACGAAAACATAAAAAAGCGGACGAAAACATAAAAAAACCGACGAAAACGTAAAAAAACTGACAAAAGGTAAAAAAAATCCGACGAAAACATAAAAAAACTAACAAAACGTAAAAAAACTGACAAAAACATAAAAACCCGGACGAAAACGTGAAAACCCGGACGAAAACGTAAAAAATCGGACGAAAACGCGAAAAAACGGACGAAAACGCGAAAAAACGGACAAAAACACGAAAAACCGGACGAAAACGTAAAAAAACTGACGAAGACGTAAAAAAACCGACGAAAACGTAAAAAAACCGACGAAACGTAAAAAAAAGACAAAAACGTAAAAATGTGTGTATAAAAAACGTGTGTATAAAAACGTATATAAAAATGTCTGTATAAAGACGTGTGTATAAAAACGTGTGTAAATGTGTGTTTATAAAAACGTGTGTAAAACCGTGCATAAAAATGTGTGTATAAAAAACGTGTGTATAAAAACGTGCATAAAAACGTGTATACAAATGTATGTATGAAAATCCGTATAAAACATGCATAAAAACGTGTATAAAAATGTGTGTATAAAAGCGTGTATAAAAATGTGTGCAAAAACATGTAAAAAACGTACATAAATTTTAAAAATAATAAAAGTCATCTAACTTGTTACTTTTTGTCATTGTATGTAGCCATGATAAACGATCGTTACTCTAAAGGACTAACGGTGCAATGATAAACCTGACGACCGTTAGGTTAACCTGCTCCAGCAGGTGAATCAAGTCACCGCTACACACAATTGACGAATTTAGCAAGTTTAGTGACACATTGGGAAAAAAAAAGAGAAAGCTACATACAATGGGAAAAAGTGGCAAGTTGCATACATTTTCAGGTAATTTGCCCAAAATAAAATAAGCAAATAGATAGATTAAATCCAAGCAAATGTGGTTAATTACTTCCTGACATTCCCTTGGAAAAGACACAAATTATAGACTAACTCACGCTTTAACACGGAAACTTACATATTAAAAAGTAGACACGAATTAGACTCAATGATGTCTTAATCATCATCTCATAACATAAACCTTAGTTGACATTCCTATAACAGCCAATTCCCTTGCAATCCATAAATATAATACAACAAATAGTGGCGATATCTCCGCTAATACATAACTTTACATCGTTGGTTTATAATATGTACCAACGAATAATTGATTAGCTCAAAATATACATTCGGTTAAGTTTACACAAACCAATTATCTCACAACCTCACCTTTTTATTTCACATGAACAAATAACTAACTAATGGCGTAAATTTTCACCACTTCAGTATAATAATAAATCTTGATTATTTTCTCTATATATTTCAAAACTTCAGATATAAAAATAATAGTGAAAAGTAGTGAATACACGAAAAAGAAAAAAAAATACAATTTAATTTCCCATTGCAATGTGCAATTCCTGACCTAACCATAGATAATAATTACGCACACGAACACAGGAAACTCATGGAATACACACTTTACCAAAAGCAACTAACAATGGACTTAAATCTATAGGGTAGGCTAAGGTGTATAGGTGTAACGAAACAATTTAACATTGGAGTAAGAAATGAAAGAAATGGCTCTAAGGGTTTTTCTAGGGGTATCTTACTCAAAAAATGAGAGTAACAAATGGGTTTTATATGGGGATTAACTAACTAATGTAGTTAGTTAATATAACATAACATATAAATGCTTTTTGGGTGTAATCATAGAAATTTACCAAGTTAGATAAGTCACTCAAATTATATCAATAATACTCATTATGGTGGTCTCGAATAGTATACCAAGTCAAGTACTAAAGTTTACTACAAGTCACCGGCACACTCATATTTTTGTGAAATTTGGGTAAAATAATGGAAACGAAATAGGCTTAATTCTCACAATATGGAAATAAGGGTTATGTGTGCGGGTTATGCAACTTATGATTTCACAAAAACATGCTAAATTTTTTGATGAAATAATTCCAAAAATGACCTTGTTGCCCAATTGATTTGTTTTTTTTACCTTAGATTAGAAAGTTCCGAAACTAGCCTTTAGGCAACCGGGCAACTCTTGTGTAGCCAACCATGGGAAGCCAAGTGTCCCAAGTTGCCCAACAAATACACAAGTTGCCCAAAATTACACAGGTTACCCAAAATTTCGGACACTTGGCGTCCCATGGTTGGCTACAGTAGAGTTGCCCGGTTGCCCAAAGGCTAATTTTGGAACTTTCTAATCTAAGGTCAAAAAAGCAAATCAATTGGGCAACAAGTTCATTTTTGGAATTACCCCTCTTTTAAAAATTTGAGCATATATTAGGCACATTTTTGAAAAATAAGGACAAATAACGTTCTAATTCTCCATCCCCCCCCCCCCAACTTAAGATATACAACGTCCTCGTTGTGTAAATGAAAATTAAAAACAGGAAATAGAAATAATTAGAATGGAAAACTCCCCTGAGATTTGCTCGGTATGATCCTCCATTATGCGTATGTGAGCAACTATTTCTGTGCCATGTGGAATGGCGTCTGTGTCGCCATGACTAGAACATCACACAGAAAGTACAAGGTATACGTGAACCACCACTTCCTTCATATTCTAAGTACTCAACTTGTGCTAAAATGCATGGAAATCACAACTAGTGTCTACGATTATCGATGGTTAGTGAAAATAAAATAAAAATTAAACTGAAAATCATCAGGTCAATCGATACGCCGTATCCATGGTATGGGATATGCCGCATCGAGCCTGGAATAAAAATACGAGTCAGATATTTCATGTGCCGTATCCTAAAACCAAGATACGTCGTATCAAAAGATCTGACAGAAAGTTTCAAAGTGCAGAAATTAAAAGTAATGCAGAAAATTAAAATTATAGATATGACCAGTACGGTCGATACGCCGTATCCTTTTATGGGATAAGCCGTATCGATGTCCAGGTCTGACAGACTCGATAACAAAATCAGAAATAAAGCACTTCTCTTTATTCCAGAGTCTTCAAGTTAGACTCATCTTCAGCTTCTATGTTGTCCTAGCTACGTACCACCCTTCGTCCTTCTTACGAAAAATGTCGTGGTAAGCTTATGATACATTTTCTTCGGTTCGAGTCCAAGTATCGTACTTGTACATTTTTATGGCCACATATTCCTCTAGTGGTCCCAATGAATACTTGATAACTTCGAATTTCTCGGATGTAAATGTTAGTGGCTTTTCGTAGGGGATTTCAAGCAATCGACACATTTTCTTTCGTTAAATTCTTCTTTCTCTCCATCAACAAAATAAGATTCTTTTTTTTGGAACTAAGTAATCATCCAATTCATTTGTATCAATTTCACTATCTCCTTCCGATGGCTCATTAGGGATCTCAAAAGTCCAGTCAAGGACTTGGCAGAAGTCATCATAGGTTTCGTAAGTGGAATCATCCTCAGGTTTATCATTACTCGACTCATAACCATCTTGAAGCTTCTCCCACTCCTTTTCTAGTCTTCGTTTCAATCTTAGATCAAGTTTACCATAATCATCAAAATTCCTATGCACCCATTCGAGAAATGTCAAGTTCTTTATATCATCATCATTCTCATGAGCTTCAAATGTCGCTTTCTCCATTAAGCCTTTGTTTTTCAATTCACTATCTTCTATCAAATTACACCATTCATAATATTGAAATAGATGTTGTATCCAACTCGCTTCATACCAGGTAAATCACCCCCATTACAAGACCTTTCTTTCTCCTAGTTACAGTTTGGCCATATATCATTCCTGTTTTTAAACCCTAGTAGATCTCTGATCAAAACATCTTCATCAATTTTCAAAAGATGGTTAAATTCCCTGAATTCTTTGCACAAAAGTGTCTAATAATCAGACAAGTTTGTCTCGATTCTAAATAATTTAGCAACTTCTTCATTTAGTTCTTCTTTGTCATCCCCCATTATCCAGTAAGACCATAGTGCACTTTTGAGGGATGCACTCATTTTCTTGGAGTTGCAAAATTTAGAACTTAACCAGCAGACAGCTCCCAAAAGAGTAATTAGTAAAGAGCGAAGCATGAGTTGTCCCAGATCAACAACAATAAGGGTATACAAGTCAGGAATTCCAAAGATTTTTTCAACATGTATAACCACATTCTCGGTGTCTAAACCCGTGAAAGTATTTTCACGCAATTTCATGAGAAGTCATCCCTTTAACTCGTATTTAGCCTTTTCATCAAACTTAGGCCTAGCAACACCCCAAACGTAGTCCTCTCGGGTCTTAGTCATGTACTCCTCTATAGTTGGGCCCGTTATTGTTTTTGTGCTACACAAAAGGTTAGATAGATCACTTTAAATAGAGTGGTTATATAAAAAACTGGTCTAATAACGAAAAAAGGAGGGGATGTTTTATAAATAGATCGGTTCTTAAATATTAACTGATCTATTTACAGCTCACATATTTCGCCCAACTGTGAACTATAAACTTGAGAAACTACATAAATCGGGTATTAATAAATAAACCGATGTATTCACCCCAATAATTTTAGCGGGATACCAATTTTTCATTTACCGCTTCCCCAAAAATCACCAAAATTTAATTTAGACACACATACTTTACCATTTTCCCAAAATCATAAACCACTCTCACCAAACAAACCCTAGACATTTCCCCAAAATTTCACCGCCGCTCCTCAACAAGGTAAATTGATCTAATCACTCAAAGTCTTTGTGAATTAGTAACCATATTTGATTTTCCAATACTTCAATTCTTGCCCTTTACCCTAAATTAGCAACCATTTTTGTAAACTGTGATTTGTTTTAGCTTAGGTAGAATTTTCTTGACTTTTATTTCACTTTCATTTAAGTTCTTGACCTTTTTGTAATTGTTTTTGATTAACATAGACTAACAATTTCAAGTTATGTTTGTGGAAAAGATTTGGGATTTAATCAGGCAGTTGTGGATTATTGGATAGCTACATGGCTTACCATGTTTTTTTGTGTCGGATAATCTCTTTTTAAGTTGTAAAAAGAGCTTATTTAAGTTTCAGTTATCTTTTTGTTCTTTCTCAGCTACAAGAAAGTTGCACGTTGCTGCTATTGGACGGCTACCTTTAGGTGGCGAGTTGGACTCTGCAACGGTATGTGCTAACCTTATTGTTTATTGTAAAATATTGAAACCTTTAAAAATTTGTTGTTAGCATTAACGAGTCGATAGCAGGATTGGCATTATGTATGTTTGAATAATATCTGTCGAAACAGCCCCTGACAGATTATTGTTATTCTGTAACCTTATGTATGTTTGAATAATATCAAAAAAACTTTTTTCAGCGTATGGGTTTATCAAGATCAGCTTACGACAAGTGCCTTCTGTCTATTGTCATATTCTTCTATGCAAAAAACCAGAAAGCTGAATGATTTTTCGATTCTCATTAACTGGTACTAATGACTGTTATAAATTCTATGACTTGATTGTTTAAGAGTAATTCTGAAGTGTACTAACTTCTTGCAACTCACTTTTGTTATAGGTATACAGTTGTAGTTCATGCATGAATAACGGGCATACGCGTCCTTTGGGTCAAGGTAACTTTAATTGTTGTTTAAGCTATACTAATTGTTAATAATTTACTGTTGTATTAGGCATAACAGAAATACACAGACGAGTAGTAGCAGCTCATACATGAATAGTGGCCGCCAGTGTTCTATAGCTCAAGGTGAGTTGACGTGTTGCTACATGCGTGATCTGGTATTTGCATCAACAATATGTGTTATCATTGATTGTTAAATCCATTTAAAATTTCTTTTTTTAATTTGTGTCTACTCCTTTTAATGAATATACAGAACCACTGTTGGATTACAAATTAAACAATAGATATTAGCAACAAAACAATGGCACCAACAACACCTACATAAGACCAAGATAAAGAAATTAAGTACCAGTACATCCATTCTACAAACGCACCATATACATAAGACTTACACTAGCCAATCTTACTAAAGTTGGCACATTATACCGTTACTAATGTTTTGCTTTAAAATTTTGTAGACAGAAGCAGGTTAACATACCTACTCTTTTATCCGAAACTGACAAGCAAGCAATATTACATGAACTAAAGGCTTTGTGTATGCTAGAGTAGTGACAAGCTTAACATTTTTAGTAAGTTTCTGTATCGTTTTCCATTTTGTTGGTACTGTGGTGCAATTTGTGTTAAAGATAGATTAAGTTTCAATACATTGTTACTCTTATTGCCTACTATTTCAGTAAGTATACATGGACATGGACATTAATTTTGTTGTAATTTACTTGACAGAAGCATTAAATTGTGAGATTGTGGGTTGTGATTTTTTTGTGGCACCGTATCTGCATGGGTAAGATGGAACTATCTTCATAACGAAAATTGATACGCTTCTTGATCCCATGATTAAGTTTGTTTGTAACCTTAATGATGTGATTTTATTAGAGTAGTTGTTAAGGTATTTGAAAGTTAGATTCTATTTGTTGTAGTGTTGACAGCGGGTAACAACGACAGCAACTATGAAAACCCCGTAAGGAAATGGTTCCAAAGGTCATCAAGCTTTTCTCTTTTGGCATTCTTGATTGCTTTTCTTATTTTGAGGTAGGATTAAATCTCTACATATATATTTGCAATTGAGCAGCTTGGATTTTGGATAGTAGGTAGAAAGGAACATCGACTTGATCTATGGAGGAGGCAGTATCGGGTTGATGGGTCTCATCTCTCAAGCAGTTTATAACGGTGGTCGTCATGTCATCGGGTATATATACTATTTCGTTATTTTATTCTGATATCGTACTATAATGCTAGCGTTCGAGCTGAGTAATATCAGATATTATTTAAGTTATAGATCAGCACAAATAAGATATTATATTGCAGCATCTTATGAAACTGATAACATATAGTGAAACAACTTTCAGTGCTATTAAATCAAAACATTGGTGAAAATGCATCATTATGCATGGATAGCTTTAAACCTCTTAATAATAACGTAGTAACAGGGGTGGAAACGAGCCGAGAGCTCGGGCTCGGCTCGTTTATATATATAAAGCTCGAGCTCGGGCTCGAGCTCGTTTCGAGCCTTATATTTTGAGCTCGAGCTCGACTCGTGAAAATTTTCAAAAGCTCGAGCTCGACTATTTTATATATTTTTTTAAAGAAAAAAGTTCATAGAGCTCGCTCGTTATTACATAAGGCTCGAGCTCCGTTTACTACTTTTAAGCTCGTTTTACGTATAGAATCATATACTACGTATATATTTCAAGGCTCGTTTTGGTCGCGAGCCTATCGGCTTTTTTGTATAGAGCTCGGGTTCTCGAGCTCGATATTAATGGACCCAAACTTAGTCAGAGTCGGTCCGAGCTCGTTTCGGCTCCGGCTCGTTCGAGCTTATTTTCCGATCCGATCTCGAGCTTTCACGAGCGGCTCGCGGCTCGTTTCCCCCTACGTAGTTAATAAAGATCTTTAGAGGAGTCACATTTTAGTCTTAATGCTTGTATATGTGGGCTCGTTGATTATGTAGCAAATTATCTTTTTTGCAGGGTTAATACCCATAGTACCTGTATGCCTAAAGAGGTAATTGTTATTCTTCTTGTGGTTTCTTTGTGATAATTTTTTTATTATCATGGTATTTAGTTTCTGAAATAACAGTTAATGTCTGAAAATTTAGATCACCGGAGAAACAATCGGAGAACTAAAACGAGTTTCGAATATGCACCAGAGGAAGGCTGAAATGGCACGTCAAGCCGATGCATTTATAGCCTTGCCTGGTATAACATCTATAAATAACCTCTAAATCTATAGTATTACCCTTTCCTTCTTGTTTAAATTGTGATTTACGCTTACTATAATGTTGTTTGCAGGTGGTTATGGTACACTTGAGGAACTTCCTGAGGTTATTACATGGGCACAACTTGGGATCCATGAAAAACCCGTAATGATCATTTTTAAATCAAGGGATAACCTAACTCAAAAAGTTTCAAGCTTTGAATCATCTTACACTACATGTTACTTATTAAATTGCATTGGTAATGTATAAATTACCCGAACTTGTGAACACTCTTATTTTGAGGGTGTTGTCTTATGTTGCAATTGTCATTTTTTAGTTGAAGTTGTTTTGTAACTTAAATGTTTCTTTATCTAAGTTAATTGTACTAGAATATTATTGTGTATGATAATGAATTGCAATTCGGAAAAATTAACCTGCACTTATGTATGATTAAATTATGGGAAAATCAATTTTTTGTATCATTTTTTTTAAAATCATAGCTATTAACTAGATCGGTTATTTGGTATTAACCGATCTTTATGTTACATTAAAAAGATCGGTTCTGAACCGATCTATATATGTACGTGCTCATAAAGATCACCCTTGTATAGATCGGTTGGTTACCGATCTATATGAGGCTTTCTAACCGATCTAACTAGCTTTTTTTGTAGTAGTAATTAATCAAATCCTATCGAGCTCGAACAATCAATGCTCGTGGTCTTGAAAAGCTTTCTTAGCAAATGAAAAACTTTTTCTGGTTCACTATAAGGTTCAACGAGGTCTTTAGTCGAGCTCCTAGTCATGCACTATCTGAAAAAAGATAATAATATCAGTAGGATAAATTCAAGTAATTTTGTATTTTGGATAACATTCGGTGTGAAAAGTCACTAGTTGTTGATGTGCCAACTCGTTGGAACTCAACCTACATGATGTTGAGTGTTGCAGTCGAGTATGAACGGGTATTTGATAGATTTGCAGAAGCGGATTATGTGTATACACGTGACCTTCGTGAAGTGCATAGTGATGAAGTTGGAATGGTAACAAGGAAGGGCCTCATATCATTCCAAAGTCAAAGGATTGGGCTAATGAGAGGTTGTTAGTAGTTTTCTTGAAATAGTTCTACAACATGACTCTAAAAGTTTGAGGTGTTTTATTAATTCTTATTATCGTATATTAGAACTCTACGAGGGTACACTTGATTTTCCTGTGGTAATAAAATGTTGTTTTCTAAAATCTCATGTACAAATATATTCAAATTCATACTTGGAGTGTATTCATTGCCTCGCTACTGTTTTGAAGCGATGTTTCTTAACTAACGATAATGATTTGAAGTCTATGTCGTCTGTAGAAATGATGACGAAGTTTGGTAAGTATTGGGGCGACACAAAATTTTTTCCTATTTTGGTATGTATTGTTTCTGTTTATTATCCAAGGACTAAATTTATTTATCTTAAGGTTAATCTATGTTGCATGTATGGTATTGAAGAATGGAATGATGGATGGGAACCAAGTTGTGACTCTCATGTAGAAATGCATTGAAAGAGTTATTCATTGATTATAAGTGAATCTAATTAGACCAATATCTAAAGAATGTTGCTTCTTCGTTTCATATAAGCCAAAATCAACCTAGTTCCACTAGCAAAGAATGTTCGGATACATGATTATTTGGTGTCTTTGAAGATACGATTACAACAATACAAAACAAAAACATGGCCAAGGTAAAAAGGCAAAAGGCAGGTGCAACGTAACAAAAGAAACTAAGACCGAGTTGGATAGGTGTTTGACTAAGGAGATTGAGGGAAATAGTGCATATTTTGAAAGCGACAACTTTACAGTTTTGGGTTGGTGGAAGAAGAGAAGTCCGGCTTTTCCAGTATTGTCACTTGTTGCTCTTGATATTCTAGCCATTCCCATTGATCTGTGGCATATGAATCTACCTTTAGTACCGGAGGTAGAGTGCTCGACTCATTCAGGACATCTTTAATTCCTCAAATAGTTGAAGCAATAATATGCTTCCAAGATTGTATTCGTTCGTCTCATGTTCCCGTTAATGTAGACGAAAAGATTGAAGACCTTGAAAAGTTGGAAGAAGGTAATTTCTCATTATTATTTTCTATATTTTTGCTTATACCTCTTGTCTACACATTTGACATCTAGTTATTCTTCTTTTTGTAGAGATGTGAACTATGTTGATCGAATCAAGTGCTGATAATTACTAATTACTTTTTCTAGAATTTGAATTGTTGTTTAAAAATTGCAATTGTTATTTTTTATTTTATTATTATTATATGTTTTCACCGAAAAGAAAAAATCATTAGACATGGAATGAAGAGTTTCAACATCAAAGACTTTGATGAATGAAGATTGCAAAGTTTTAAAGATGTGAAGACGTTAACTAGTTGGTACTTGAATGGGTATATTGTGTTCAATAGTTGTTAAAACTTGAATGAGTATGTCTTTTTGTAGATATTTTGGCAAAATGCTAGGTCCTACAATATTAGGGTATTTTGTGTTCAATAGATGTTAAAACTTGTCTGGGTACGTCGTTTTGCATATATTTTGACATACAGCCATGGGGTCATGTTCTACTGTGAGTTATTTCTTGGGAACTTTTTAAGTATCTATGATGATGTATATGTTTAATCTTTTGGCATTTATATTTGTATGTGTAGGCTACTTGGTTTCAAATTTCAAGTAGAGAATTCGGTTTTCGGTTTTGACCCAGAACAGTGTTAGCCGTATATCATTAATGTCATGATTCACATTCCTTATTTGTATTGTAAATCTCTTAACGTGATTGTGGGAGTGATTTGTGGGATTGAGTGATTGTTATCCTCTTCCCAAAATATGTATCTTGTACCCTTTTTATATTCGGTCCTATTGAGATGTAAGACACACAAAAAAATCAATACAACTCTTATCATGTTTATGTCTCTTTACATGGTATCAGAGATATAAAAACACCACGCTCCACCCCAACTCTAAACACCCCGATCCTCTGCTCCTTCCTAATCTCACTGTATATCATAAAGTGTTATATATAATTTGTGTTGGTGATTGATGCTTTGGGTCATCAATCCACACATAAATCTGTTATTTGTGCTATAGGTCACAAATCAAAACGTTTTCATCTCATATTCTGCCCCTAAAAATCCCTGACGACAACATCCCTACAAAATAAAACACTACTGTTACATCACATCTACATTTGAATTAAAGAAATACCTTTTTTTTGTTCCCCTTTGTCGTCTATTTGAATTAAAGAAAATATGAGTTGTATTTGGTTGGTGAACTTTAGTTAGTGGGTCGGTATAAATTGTTTGATTGGATATTGTATTGCTGCCATCATTTTTTTTGGGTATTGGATTTGATTGGTTAAATCTGAGATTGGTTTTTGAGCAATGCAAACCGTAGCTTTCGGGAACACACCGAGTTTTCACCAATTATACAACATCAGGCCACTTTTGCCCAATTCAGGTACTATGCAACTTAATCCAACAGTTACCCAACATCAGGCCCAACAGTCAACTTCAGCGGGCCTGGCCCAACAACCCGTTACTATCGGACAGTCCACTTCCAGTGAGGTACCAAGACATTCGACTCGTGTACCGTACGCGTTTAGCAATATGTCACTTCCGGATCCTACTACGGGTGCTTGGAATATGGATACAGGTGTGAGCTCACATTTAAATGCATCTGTTAATAGTCTTAGTAACATTTTTAATACTTGCATGTATCCATCTGTCTCGGTTGGTGATGGGCATAACATTCCGGTCACCAATACGGGTCGTAGCATTTTGCCTACTCCTTCTCGACCCCTTTACTTAAATAATGTCCTTATTACCCCTCATATTGTCAAAAATCTTATATCTGTCCGTCAATTTGTTTGTGACAATAATTGCACTGTTGAGTTTGATCCCTTTGGTTTTTCCGTCAAGGATTTCATGACACGTTGGGTGCTTCTCCGATGTGACAGCACGGGCGATCTTTACCCTGTCACGGCCCCGTGTCCTATTCCCCAAGCTCTTCTTGTCAGTCAACATACGTGGCATCAGCGCCTTGGACATCCAGGGAGCGAAGTGCTACGCCGTCTCGTCTCAAATAATTTTATATCTTGTAATAAGGAGAAGCCGCCAGTGCTTTGTCATGCTTGCCAGCTTGGCAAACACGTTCAACTTCCATTTGTTAGTTCCGATACTATTGTTAATGCATGTTTTGACGTTATTCACTCTGATGTATGGACTTCACCGATTTCGAGCCTCTCAGGTTTTAAATATTATGTTTTGTTTTTGGATCACTATTCTCATTTTGTTTGGGTCTACCCGTTGATAAACAAATCTGATGTATTATCAAAATTTGTTCTTTTTCGCAAGTACAAATCAAATCGTTTCAGTGTGACCATGGCGGTGAATTTGATAACCGTACCTTACATAAACTTTTTGCCGACAATGGCATTCAGTTTCGTTTCTCATGCCCCAAGACATCTCAACAAAATGGGAAGTCAGAACGGATGATTCGCACCATCAACAACCTTATTCGAACCTTACTTTTCCAGGCCAACCTTCCACCAACATTTTGGGTTGAAGCTCTCAATATGGCTGTTCACTTACTCAATTTCTTGCCCTCAACTGCTATTGCCAACGAAATCCCTTACACCCGACTTTTTGGCCAAAACCCGGATTATAGCCTTATACGCACATTTGGCTGCTTATGTTACCCCCACTTATATCCTAATCACAAACTTGAACCACGCGCCACACCTTCCATCTATTTGGGTCAAGCTTCAAATCATCGTGGGTATCGTTGCCTCGAATTGAACACAAATAAAATAATCATTTCTCGCCATGTAACCTTTGATGAAACTGTTTTTCCATATGGCACTTCTAAACCAACATCGGCACCCAAATACAATTTCTTGGATGACTTACCCGATATAAATCCGCCATTCATCCCCTCTGCCCCCGTTGTGCAACCCAGTGTGCCTCAACCCACAAATGAACCAACCACACCCATAACAACTCATCCTCAGACGGCCCAACATGAGGCAGCCCATGACCCATCACCACCAACTCAACCACAAACACCAAATCCAGTCGCGGACCAAAACCCACATATTATTCCAGATCCTCCTCAAAACCCAAACCCTGTCTCGACTCACTCCATGGTCACACGCTTCCGTGTCGGGACTAATCGTCCCACTCAGCGTCTTAACATGCATGTGTCTTCGGTTTCACCATTACCAAAAACTTATGGTGAAGCGTTTACTAATCCAAATTGGCGAAATGCTATGAGTGATGAATACACTGCACTTATTAAGAACGGAACTTGGATTTTAGTGCCTAAACCCACGGACACCAATATTATTCGCTCTATGTGGCTTTTTCGTCATAAGTATTTGGCTGATGGCACTCTTAGTCGTTACAAGGCTCGCCTTGTGGCGAATGGTAGTAATCAGTTAGAAGGGGTTGATGTAGATGAGACCTTTAGCCCTGTGATTAAACCGGGCACTATTCGGACTGTTCTGAGTTTAGCTACTTCTCGACATTGGCCGATTCATCAGCTAGATGTCAAGAATGCTTTCTTACATGGTGATTTATCTGAGACAGTTTATATGCACCAGCCTCCGGGGTTTCGGGACCCTGTGCATCCTGATTATGTATGTCTACTACAGCGGTCTCTGTATGGGCTCAAGCAGGCCCCTAGAGCTTGGTTTCAGCGATTTGCATCTTATATCACTCGGGTTGGGTTTTCTTCTAGTCGTTGTGACTCATCTTTATTTATATATAGTCATGGGACGGAGACTGCTTACCTGTTATTATATGTTGATGATATTGTTCTCACAGCTTCTTCTGAGAGTTTGTTGCAGCGGATTATTGGATCCTTACATCAGGAGTTTGCTATGACAGATCTAGGTCCACTTAATTATTTTTTGGGTATTTCTGTCACACGTGATTCCACGGGGTTGTTCTTATCTCAGAAGAAGTATGCTATTGAGATTTTGGAGAGAGCACATATGGTTAACTGTAATCCCAGTCGGACTCCTGTTAACACCGAGTCTAAACTGGGGGATGATGGTGATCCGGTGTCTGATCCTACTTTATATCGGAGTCTTGCAGGATCTCTTCAGTATCTCACATTTACTCGCCCAGATATATCTTATGCAGTTCAACAAGTTTGTCTTCATATGCATGATCCTCGAGAGCCTCATTTCTTGGCTCTCAAACGGATATTGCGATATGTTCGGGGTACCTTAGACCATGGACTACAGCTGTTTGCATCTTCTACTACATCATTGGTTGCTTATTCCGATGCGGATTGGGCTGGTTGTCCCACCACTAGGAGATCGACTTCTGGGTATTGTGTTTTCCTTGGAAACAACCTACTTTCATGGTCCTCTAAGCGTCAACCGACGCTCTCTCGTTCCAGTGCAGAAGCAGAATATCGTGGGGTTGCTAATGCTGTTGCTGAAACTTGTTGGTTACGGAATCTACTACGCGAACTTCACACGCCTTTGTCTTCCGCTACGCTTGTTTATTGTGATAACGTGAGTGCAGTCTACTTATCCTCTAATCCGGTTCAGCACCAGCGTACCAAACACATTGAGATTGATATACATTTTGTTCGAGACCTTGTTGCTACTGGTCAAGTACGGGTTCTTCATGTCCCTTCTCGCTATCAGTATGCGGACATTTTCACCAAAGGATTACCCTCTGCCTTGTTTGAGGAATTTCGCTCCAGCCTGAGCGTCAGATGTCCTCCCGCTCAGACTGCGGGGGAGTGTTAGCCGTATATCATTAATGTCATGATTCACATTCCTTATTTGTATTGTAAATCTCTTAGCGTGATTGTGGGAGTGATTTGTGGGATTGAGTGATTGTTATCCTCTTCCCAAAATATGTATCTTGTACCCTTTTTATATTCGGTCCTATTGAGATGTAAGACACACAAAAAATCAATACAACTCTTATCATGTTTATGTCTCTTTACAAACAGAACCGAACTAGAATTCGGTGTTCGGTATAGTTCGGTTACAAACAATTTCGGTTCGGTTCGATTTTCGGTTATAACCAAATAACCTGATAACCAAATCGATGAACTCCTTACGTATCATGCAAGAGATATGTATGGTATCACTTATAGAGCTTAATAAACCAACTTGAAATTACCACTCCAATATCCATCGAACAACAAGTGATTTCTCTTATGATACAAAAGAAAATTTGGGAAACCAAACACTATTGACAGTAGGGACAGAGTTCATGCAATTGTGACAAAGGACTTTGTTACCTGATCGTAAACGTCTTATAACGTTCATGCCAAAATTCTGAGCAATCTGTTGCACTTTTTGCTCTTTGTGAATTACATTTATATTTTCTTGGAACATGTCTAGTTTTAAGGTTAGCGTTCACTATTGAGGAAATTGTAAGTTTAGTGTATGCTAAATGTGAATGTGCCACCATGAGGTTGCGTCTCAATGAACAAAAGGAAACATAACCCACCGGCCCCCATCACGAATATATATGCTTCAGATTCAGGACTTTTGTCAAATTCTTCCGAGTGACTGGGTTCCATGTGTTTAGACTTGAACTTGCTATCGATCCACTTGAACCACCATCCTCCAAGCATACAAGTATATATCCATTTTAGCCATTGCGGCTCGATCTTCTTTGTATCACGGCTTTGTACTTTCAAAATGAACTAATGGCATTTATCAGCTACAAAATATAAAAAATCTCACATAAGTAAAAGTGATCAGTTTAATTATTTCACAATTATTGTTTACTACAGAGTAGTTGTTATAGCCATCAAGATTAATCGTATATACATACACTTTTAACAATGTCACCATCACAATCAAAATAACTTTTATAGACTGTGGTTTTCTATTAAACAAATTACCCAAGTAACCTATTTAGATACTCATTTTACCAATATAAACCTTTGTTATACAAATAAACCGTAAAAAACGTTTATTAATATTTATTGATCTCTTTAAATTTTGTCGATAACAAACATAACATTATATGAAAGTATAAATCTAAACATTACATGTTATTACATTTACAACTTATCATTTACATGCTATAATTAAAGCATACTTCTTTTAATAAATAAAATGCATGAAATGAGTTGGATAATTCCCATAATCCATGACTCATGTGCATTAAAGAATATTACATCATGCATGACATCACAATGGGTAAAACCCATGACCCAAAGTCCATAACCCATGACCCAAGATGTCTTTGACATCTTCATGACATCACTTGACCCATGGACCTTGACCCATAACCCAAAACCCAGAATTGTAACCCAAAATATGAACTGGTACTACCATTTACATGTTATTACATTTACAAACATAACATTATATGAAAGTATAAATCTAAACATTACATGTTATTACATTTACAACTTATCATTTACATGCTATAATTAAAGCATACTTCTTTTAATAAATAAAATGCATGAAATGAGTTGGATAATTCCCATAACCTCATGTGCATTAAAGAATATTACATCATGCATGACATCACAATGGGTAAAACCCATGACCCAAAGTCCATAACCCATGACCCAAGATGTCTTTGACATCTTCGTGACATCACTTGACCCATGGACCTTGACCCATAACCCAAAACCCGGAATTGTAACCCAAAATATGAACTGGTACTACCAGATAGCCGGATCCCTTGGATAACACTGGCCAGATCCCTTTGGGAAGGGATCCGCCGGATCCGGTGAATAATGGACAGTTTTGCGTATAAATAGTGAGCCATTTCTCTCTTGATTCTCACACCACTTAGATATATCTTCTCTCTATATTCTAAGTTCTCTAACCTCATATCTAAAGATCATTCTTGTAGCTCTCTTTCACTTGACGAGGTCACGCTTTCTTGCATACAAGCCATTCTTCTTCTCAAGTTGCTCGAACTTCTCATCACCTCAAGATCACTGAGTTGTTTCTTGTTATTGAAACTTCTTCTTGTATTTTCAAAGTTGTTGTGTTAGTTGTATTATTGTGTTGGTTTGGTCCGCCGTGCTAAGGACTTGATATTTAACTTTGTACCAGAAAAAGTGTAAGCGACGTTGTGAAGGTTTCTCCACCGGTTGAAGGAGCTTGTTGACATAGTGTTTACGAACTCTCGAGTAGGTGACTCGGGGAGTGGAGTAGGGCAAGGAAGGTGTCCTTGTAGCCGAACCACTATAAACAACTGTGTCACACTTCTTTCCTCCATCTCTTTACTTTTTACGTATTTATTTCATTACTAGTATCTTGCATTATCCATATCTCAACATCCAAAGATTTCACATACTATCAATCTAAAAGTTTTGATAAACTAAATTTAAATCGGTAAAAAACTATTCAACCCTCTTCTATTTTTCTACAACCTTTTTCCAATATTTTACAAAAATGGACTAAACATGTCACATCGCCTAGTTAGTCGCGATAATATGACCACCCCAATTTACAAAAACGCAACTCACTTTAATGCCCCAATCCCTATTGGAAAACTAAACTTATTGAGATACTAGCAGGGGTGTTATTCGGGTTGACCTTGTCGGGTTCGGGTCAATTTTGGTCAAGGCTAAAAAAAACATATCCAAACCCGGCCTTGTTTAGAACTCGGGTCACTCGGGTCAATTCGGGTTCGGGTCAACTCGGGTCGGGTCGATTCGGGTTTGGTCAGCTCGGGTTCGGGTCTAGGTCGTTTAAAAATGATACAATTTAGGTGTTTACATAGAAATTAGAAAGAATAAAAAAATGAAACTCGGGTCACTCAGGTTGACCCGAACCCTAGTAATAGTCTAAGAGACATATATATACCCGAACCCGACCATGTTTAGAACTCGAGTTGATTCGGATTGACCCGATTGACCTGAATATAATTTTGGATCCGACTCACCAGACCTGAAAATCCATATTCGGGCTCGAGTCGGGTCGGCTTTTATGACACCCGTAGATACTAGTACTATAGTAGAATGTTAGCTAGTCATAAAGTATAATCACCAACTTCAAGAATCATATACTTACAAAACACACGATTTCCAGAACAAAATATCACGAGCACATAACTGGTCCATTTGTTTTTCAGTCACCTACATTTGATTTTCAATCACCAATTTTTCTCATGCGCGACCATGTTTAACTTTCAGTCGTCCACATGTTCTACTTAAAAATCAAATGGTGACGACTCCGGTTCCCGGTTGAACCCGTTCGTCCGGTCTGGTTTTTTAAACCATATATACCATCAACTTGTTTGCATATAAATTGTATGAAGTTTTGTGTGTTTTGTTAGTTTAATTTGTACAAGGGTTATGCAAAATAACATGTATTTTTCATTTTAGGGTTGTTAAAAATAACATTTTTTAGAATAGCTGAAAAGTTAATAGATGTTTTTTTTTTTTTTTTTTTTTTTTTTTTTTTTTTTTTTTTTTTTTCTTAATATTAAATTACATTGTATTTTTTAATTAATTTTCTCTAAACATGTTTATAAAAAATGTTTTAAAGTGTTGTAACTAATGTTATTATAGCTATACTTATTAAAATTTGCATTTATTTATGATGAGTATGCTAAAAGTTATTGATTTTATAGCAAAACCAACACAATTTCATAATAAGTAAGTGTGCTGGCTTAATGTTTTAAGATTTTTCACTTTAGAAAGGTCCCAAATGTTTTATAATGTAGTAGAGATAATTACCTTATTCCCTCGCCAGAGTTCTTTTAGAAGGCCCTCTCTTAAAATTAGACAACCAAGCTTTGTTGGCAATGAAGATCCAGGATAACCTTCCCAAATTATCCACCTAAGTTTCTTCATGTTTCCTACAACATGAGGAAGACGTAGATGGCAGACATAACTTGGCAATGCAGATGCACGTTGATTACCATTCAAAATAAGATGAGAAGAACGTGGATGACTAGCAAAACTTGATAAAACTATTACTTCGGTCTTGTCATTTTCGTGTGATAAAAAAAGAAACCAACTTGTGTGAGTATCAATATAGATGTCATTCGGTGACATGCATGTAACAATTTATGTTGCAAAGCTAGCATAATTAACCATTACCTTTGTTGTTTCCATAGCACACATGTCTACAAAATCTTTCTCATGCCAAACCCTACTATGTTGTTCAGGATGATTAGGATGATGCTCCCTAACGATGTAGTGTGCCATTTCTTCTATCAAGTCATGCATATCAAGTATTCCATTTGAAATGTTTATGAGAGAATTTTGTACCAACACCTTTACCCCTATACCAGGGTAAAAACTACAAGCATTAAGCACCATCATTGCTAGATTTATCAGCCATCTCCTCAAGAAACATGCAATATCTAAAAATAACTCTTTCTGGTCAGGTTCAAGTCCGTCGTAGCTTATTCTAAGCCTCTCCGTGACCTCAAGATCTGGAATATCTTATAACTTGGCAAGAACACTGATCCACTCATCCTTGTTTTTGTCATATAGAAAAGAATCTAGAGCTTTAAGTGCTAACGGGAGCCCACCAGCATAAGAAACCACATTTAGTGAGAGAATCTCATAATCTTGTACAGGTTCATCTTCCCGATATGCATGTCTATTGAATAGCTTGATACCCTCATCATGTGATAATCTTGTACAGGTTTATCTTCCCGATATGCATGTCTATTGAATAGCTTGATACCCTCATCATGTGATAACAAACTCACACCATATATCACATCTGCCTTGCGGGTTAGCAAATTTTCGTCCCTAGTTGTGATTAAAATTCGGCTCCCATCACCAAACCAATCATGTGATCCAGCTAATGACTCAAGTTGCTTAAGGTCATTAACATCGTCAAGAACAACTAAAACAGTTTTATGACATAACCTTCTTTTTATCATGCTTCTTCCGTCATTGTCATTCTCTATCACAACCTGTGTTTTGGTAGTACGTGATAAGGTTTTTTCTTGCAACCTTTGCATACCTTGCTTGTTTGATTCATCACGAATATTCTCAAGAAAACAATGTCCTTCAAAAAAGATAGAAAATTTCGTATAAGCAGAATATGCAAGAGTAGTCTTACCACCACCGCCAACCCCCCATATTCCTACAATTAGCATAGCACCCCTCCTGACCCAATTTTTAACTTTGATTCCAAATCTTGCAAGCGAGTCTCTATTCCAACGAGGTCGTTATTGACCTTTAAGACTAAGACAGGCAACCTACTGGAAATTGAACCAATAATGTCTTTGATGCATTTTGCTTCATGCCTGCACATCCGATACATAAGGATAAATAGAATATAAATGATCAAATTCACACTTGTTTCATGAGGCGGGCGGCCTG
The DNA here is from genome assembly GCA_014162995.1 of Artemisia annua. Taxonomy (NCBI): domain Eukaryota; kingdom Viridiplantae; phylum Streptophyta; class Magnoliopsida; order Asterales; family Asteraceae; genus Artemisia; species Artemisia annua. The sequence continues at coordinate 62,753 of LBNU01000061.1, forward strand.
TTCCTAGATCAAGTGATGAATTCGATATTAATCCGGTTCTGAATTGGGGAAACTACTATTAATGGCATATAAGTGTGGATAATTTCTATTTTGGAACTAAGGGATGATTAAGGCTACATACCATATATGAAGTTAATGTTTTTCCTTTAATGGTCCGTAGTTGTAACTAGTATAAACAAAGAACCAATTCTGGTGTCTCAAACTAATGGAGATACAAGCAAGACTGACAAGACCAAAGTCATCAATACTGTGTTATCTACTAATTACATTCATCAATCAAATCAAGGCGTCTGTATAAGTGTAGCAGTATGTAGCTAAGTGTAAAAGTCAACTGTGGTCAAAGTTAGTTAGTAGCAGTTAACACTTTCCACTTGTATATATACCATTGTAATGACTCTCATTTGGTAATAATAAAGTTCATTTCATTTTATCCCACGTTCCCTCCTTCTCTGTTTATCAAAACAAACATACCATGGTTTCCAGTTTATGCAATTTACTCAACTATATTATTATTACAATGATAGTCTAACTTTTTCTATAAATGGGGTTAGAGATTTGTATCCATTGGATACACTCCGGAAAACTTCTAACCAGTTTGACCCATTTCAGTCTGGCTTAAACTTTTGGGTTGATATACATGAAGTTTACTGAAATTTATTTTTTATTTGTCGTTCACATAAATGACAGAACTTATGAAACACGACACATGACACTTGGGTCGTCGAGCTTATAAAAGTAAATTATTTGAATAAAAAAGCAAATAATAGCAACCACTATGTGTATTAATCCTAAACTTTTTAATTTGACCCCTTAGATTAGGGGTGCAATCGAGGCGATTTTTGACAGGACTCGACTCAACAATATTAAGTTCGGCTCGAGCTTGGCTGGAATGCTCGGCGAGCCTTCATGGGGAAGCTCGAGGTCAACTCGAGAAAGTTTGAATTCATCTCGATCTCGGCTCAAAAGGCTTGATTTTTTTTGTTATGATGTGTTTTTAAACCAACTAAAATTGACTTATAAGATTTGAATACGACTCGTGCTCGGCTCGAAAACGTATTGACATATAACTCCTTAAAATTATACAAAAATTTTATAAAAAAAAAAACATATATTCTACTTAGAAGCTCGACAATAACTTGAGTTGAGCCGGCCTATATAAGTTCGAGGTCGATAAAGCTCGACTTGAATGAACTCGAATCAAGTTCGAGCTTGAGTTATATGACAAAAGCTCGGCTAGTTTACAACCTACCTTAGACACACAAATGATATTAAATCACTGCCTCTGGTTACATGTATAATTGAGTTGTAAAGTACAAACGTCTTATGTATAGAAGGTTTTTAAAGAGGAACATTACCCGTTTGCAAAGTCCTTGGGTACCCATCCGGAAAGGTTGCCTGCAGCTACTAGAGCTTTTCTCCACGATTCAACTTTGTTGTTATTCGCAGACTCGTATTTCGCAAATGCTTCTCCATATTTCCCTTTCTGTTTTCTCACATAGGGATCCACGTCATAAAATATGGGCATAACAGTTTGTCCTCGTGTACCCATGCATTCCATAATATATGCCAACTCATCCAAACACCAAGAAGAATCTGCATAGTTTTCAGAGAAAACAATAACAGCAATCCAAGACTCTCGAATAGCTTTCAAGAGGTTGGACCAATCAAGTCTCCCCGAGGAAGTGTTTCATCGTCTTTGTAGGTGTAGATTCCTTGTTGTTCAAGAGATGAGTAAAGATGATCTACAAAAGTTTTACGGGTATCTTCTCCTCTGAAACTGAGGAAAACATCATAAATCCAAGACTGAGAAGAAGAGGCGGGAGTCGGGTGAGAAGATGATGATGATGCCATCGATCTTTTGATTTGTTTTGAAAAATGGTATAAAAATATGAGGCATAAGCCGATAAGATGTGTGGTGTTGGCTTAATAGATGAATGAAGTGAAGCACATATAATGAGAAGTATTAAAATCTTGATAATATGGATTGAGGGTTAGTTCGGTAATTTAGTCTCCTAATGCATTAATAAATACTGGTGGTTTTTCAATTTGTGCAGCAAGAAAAACGGGGGTTTTCTCTCTTTTCATTACAAATTCCTCCACCCCGTTTTGCCCTTAAACCCTTTTCCCACCAAACCTCCACTTAAACTCCCACTTAATAATCCATCATCAAAATACATTATCACATTGAGGTCGGGTAACACAAATTCCAGAAGAAGCTATAAGTTCATCAATCCTCTTCATCTACAGCAAAAAATTGGCTTCAAAGCTTGAAGTTGCAGGTATGTGGGCAATACTTTGGTGTGTTATGTCATTGTGTTGTAGATTTTGAAACTAACCGTGGAATGTTGAAGATGTTGTTCTTTTTTACATGCACCCAAATTAGTTTGCAAGTGTATTGATTGCGCAATAAATTTATACATAAAAGTGACAAAAAAAAAATGACATTTTTTTTTGAAAAAACGGAGATGGTTCTTAGAAGATTAAATTGTAAGTATCTCAAATCAAGTTGTAACATAGTAATCAGAAAAATCTTATTTTACCATGCTATACTTTATTGCAGCTATAAGTAAACATAATTATCTAAATAGCTTGACCCCTATATAATCAGTTGCTCTATGCAAATCCAAACACCCCCCAATACCCTGCAAACACGTAAACTGGAAACACAAAGACATACCTCTTCCGCAATCATTAACATATTTTCCGTTCATTTTCATCATAAAGACATACCTCTTTTGCGATCATTAACATATCTTCCAGGGACTGGTAGCCATCCAATGTTCTAGCCTAGCTACTCCATCCCTAGTGAGAATTGTCTGGGTCCAAACACGTCGGATTTGCAGACTTTGCAGATTCCTTCCACATTTGCTGTTTAACAGCCAAATAAATAAGATCGAACATATCTTTACACATTATCAAAGAACACATATTCTAGTTGGACTAAGTAATTGGGAATACATGATCAGTATGTTCATAAGCCAATGTCGTCTCTTGCCTCTGCCTTATAATATAGACCAACTACATATGCAAAATCGTACATAGAAACAGATATCACTTAATTTAAAACCTTGATATATAAATCGATAAATCAGCTTTACCTGATACGCAGGCCCAAAAGCAATCCCAATCGGCTTAACCTGATCCTCACGTGGCCTATTGTCCAACTCACCAAACAACCTGTAATTTTTTAAGCAAACATTCACTAAGATAACCAAAGGCCATAAAACCGTGACAATCTCATACACTTTGAAACGAATTTTTTCGATATTCCACATATTAATATCAACAAAACTGTTAAAAAGAAAAACTAAAACCGAGCAAACCAACATACGTACGTGTATCTTGAAATTATTCGTAAACTAGATGAAAATACTTCAAAGCAATTAGGGTTAACAAAATTACATCACACACCATTAGTAACACAAAAAAATCAACATCAGAATCCTAATCTGAACCTTTAAATTATTGAAACAACACCAATATAACTAATCAATACCCACGTTATAAAATAATCAAACCTGCAAAATGAAAAAGAAACCAAAAAAAAAAAAGCCTCAAATTTTTCAAAGCTTTTATTCAACATCAATAAGTAAGCCAAACAACCAGAAATAAACTTACCACAAACCAAATTCTTTGAGGACTTTCATCAAACACGTAGTAGGCACCTATCCATTCACCTATGAACCACAACATCTTCATCACATTTGAATATCACCTCTCGCCCTATGTATGTGTGTGGAAGATTCCAGCTTATGTAAGTTGGAAACGACAAAAGCCACCTTTTTACAAAGAGTGATATGACGTCGTATTGAACGCCATGTAATAAAATTGATAATTGATAATGATAATACAAAAAACCTTTACAACTGTTCCTTTGTTGACTCAATTGCAAAATGATTGATTTTAAAGGTTTCAGTTATTATTTAATTAATAAAATACACATACATTTGAATCATACAAATAGTCAAATACCAAATTACATTTATTAATAAAATACACATACAAATACCAAATTCTATTACCGCAAATCCAAGCATTATTGTCACCTTCTAGGCTTCTATGACACCATTGAATCAGGTCAAACATCCGGTTGCTATCACCAATGATGACACCATTGAATCATAATAGAGGACTTTGAATCATGCACGATCTTAAATGTCTTTTTGTCACCTTCTTGTTCTTCATCCCAAAATTCAGAGGAATCTAGTGCGCCTTTTGCTCTTTCATTTGAATCACCATTACATTTCCTAGGAACAAGTCCTACTTTAAGATTAAATTTTTTATTTCCTAGTTCTAATTCAAATGAGAGCTTATTGTATGCTGGATTCCACCACGAGGTGTGTCGCAATGAACCAAAGGATACATAACCCACTGTTGAATATTCGTCAGAATCAGGATTTTTGTCAAACTCAGGCCAATGATCACGTTGAACATCCAAGCACGTCTCTTCCTGCTTGATAACTATCAAACACTGACCCCATGTGTTTCGGTCGGTGCATAAAAATCCAGTGAAGTCATTATACCAATTATGTGGAAGTTGCAATGTGAATGTCGGTTGATGTGGCATAATATCTGATGATGTAGATCCACAAGAGAGACTCATAAAGTGATTTTCAACGGCATTTCCCTGTCACAAAATCATTCAGATTATGATCAATATTATTACCATTTGGTGGGAATCTATGAGAATGAAATACAAGAGCAAAATAGAGCCAAACCTGAAGCATGGAATGTAGTACCCTCTCACCATCAACCCTTTTTTTCCACCTACATGAGACTTTCCACAACCATTTATAATTGGATAGATCTCCTAAGCTTTCAAGTGAATCACAATAATTTGCTTGGAGAATAGCTATGCTTGATGGGAGATCCGGCAATTCTACAAGGTTCTTGCAGAATGACACGTCGAGGAATTTTAGACTAGGAAGTTGCGAGAGGTTTGAAGGTAATTGTGAAAAATCGTTCCAACTTAAGTCTAGTACTTGTAGACAGGATAACTCGACAACATCCGACGGAATGTCTCCATCTCCCAGATTGGACCCCTCAAGTCGTAACTTCTTTAAAAAACGTGGAAACAGGGGGAACTTAATGCTCACCGGGCTTTGGTAAAGAAAGCTTAAACCGGATCGAATCGCGATTCTATTGATTAAAGAAGATTTTACATCGGTGGATAAAGAAAGCACCTCTAAACAACATTCGACATCAAAGAAGTTGTCTGCTAATTTCTCAAGTTGTTTACAGCCCGCGAGATGACACTCCTTCAAATGTTTAAAGAGATGGAAGTTGCATTCTATCCTCTTTAGTTTGTGACAATCAGTCAAGTTTAAAGAAACGAGGTTGGTACAATATTCTCCAACTGACGAGGGGACAATTTCTATAGCAGTGAAACTCAAATCAAGCTCTTTCAAGCTATCCATGTTGGTTTTGAACTCTGGAAACTTCCAAAGTCGAAAACAACAAGACAAATTAAGAGTCTCCAACTTTTGCATGCGGTAAATGGGTGGAAACGTCTTTAGTTTTACACACCATCTCATGTTTACATAAACAAGCCTTTCGTGATTCCCAATTGATGGATGAATCTCTTTTAGTCTTTTGCAGCCCATCAAATTTAATCTTTCAAGACACGGAAGCCCCTTAAAATCTGGTGTCCGCTTTAGGTTTTTTGAAAGGTGGAGGTCAAGAATTTTCAGATTTGGTAGATGCTGTTTCAAGACAAGGACAAAAAAGTCAAATTAATACGTCTATATCTATAATTTAATACTATATTTATATTTATTTATATTTATTACACGTGGATATTGTATAAACTTTAGTGACCAAGTGTTTTTAATAATTATTTGACCCAGAAATGTACGTTTTATTTCACCGTATAATGTATTTAATTTAATTAGTAGAATAATTAAGATTGTTAAAATATTCTCTTTTTATAATAGTTCAAGGTACGGAAATGTTTTTGGAAGAATTAAAGTGGTCAAGGTTAAAAGTAGGGTTTGTTCAATGGCCGGTACGCATTTGTTTGTGAATTTGATTTAAATGTTGAATTGAATTAATCGAGCTTTGGAACAGGTGATTTCTTCATCCCCGTTGATTTAAGTTTAATTACAAGGTTTCATTCATGGATTCAAATTAAATTTTAACTTCAATAATTGTAAGTTTCTTCTTCTTTTCAATCCATATACGGTTTTGCTTTTTAATGATTCATTTCCTTTTAATAAAATGTATCACCAGTCGAATCACTAAAAAATTCAGCTGGATTTTGTTGTTGCACACTGTCAATTGAAAAGGTAAATTGAATTAATTTCGATGATTTAAGTCCAGTTATATTTAGATATTGTTTCATTCATGAGTTCAAGTTAATGCTCAACAACTGTAATTTTTTTCTTCCTGTCAATCGAGATATCATTTCTATCTTTCAATTAGCATAAGCTTCGTTAAGGTAAACCAACTAGCAATGGGTGGGCGCTAATTTTGAACTACTTCCACTTTCTAAAAATAAAGCTTTTTGCTAATTTTCAACTACTTTCACTTTCTAAACCAACTAGACCATATTTTGCATTAACATCATTTACTCGTTCCTTTGTGTTATTTTTGTTATTGTAAGACGGAAGGAACTATTTGATAGTTATTTTTATTTTTTAGTGTTATTGTCATTTGAGAAATTGATATAATAATCAAATTTTATACTCCCTCCGTTCCAATTTACTTGTCCACTATTGACTTTCGAAGTCAATTTCATTTAATTTTGACCTTAAATTATTCTTTTTGTGTTATACAATAGTTTATGCTAAGCATATGAATGGATTGAGTTTTAAATCTATGCTTATTATTATAATTTTTATCAAGTATTATATAACACAAAATTAATAATTTATGGTCAAAGTTGTATAAAAAAGACTATAAAAGTCAATAGTGGACAAATAAATTGGGACAGAGGGAGTATGGTCTAAGTAGTAAGCACCATGTTAAAAGTCCCAATGTAATGACACGAATGAAAGATTATGACACCCATTGTAATCCGGGATCATGTTTCAGACATCATATGATTTAATGAACTATTGATTGTTGAGGATAACAAAACATTACAAATAAAACAAAAGAGAATTGATACTCACACAACATCTTTTGATGCATGCACCACAATTTGTGCATTACAGTTTGTACCGTACAATACTGTAATACACAAATTGTGATGCATGCATCAAAAATTGTGATGGGAGTATCACCCCCTAAAACAAAAGGCAACACATATATGGGGGACCATTTCCACCTTTTGATGTTTCACTCTGCAACTCCTACAAGCAAACAAGTTTGGCTACCTTACATGCTCTCAATCTTTTACAAATATTATCGTAATAAAATTTCCATAATATATTATTGGTGTGAAAAAAATATCCGGTTCAAATATTTCAAGTTCATGCGCTTGATTTGAAAGTGCAATATTTGAAAGTGCGCTTGATCCATTGTGAAAAAAATGTTCGCCTATGGTCGGCGCTTGAAAGTGCGCTTGATCCGTTTTGGTAAAAGGTTGAAAAACAGTCCATTTTTGTAAATTGTGTATGAAAAAGGTTTGTTTTGGTAATTAATTTTTGATAAAATATCTCAATAATTTGATGACATTGACTATTTTTATACGACTACAAAGTTTTAAAGTGAAACATAAGAAATATAATACGGTTTTAGAAAATGCTTCGACTCGTTAAACCAATGAAGAGGTTGGTACGAAAGGTTGTCTAGTTTTTTACGAGTTGACATATATGTATTATAGTTAAAATGTGTGGAGTGTATGAGATCGATAGTGTGTTTTTAGTATACAATCTTTCATAGAGGCAATTTTTGATCGTCTAGCCCAGAGCATCATATAACTCAAGACCGGCCCTGTCTTTACTCTTCAATATTGCAACTTATATTATAGTAATAACGTGAAGTATATAATATAGAGTAGCAATTTGTAATGCACGTGTGTGTGAGTAAACATGTTACGAAATATATCAAAAATGGAATCTTTGCGAAATTAAAGTAGGGATGAACAAAAGAATCAAAGAACCGGAATCGGATCAAGAACCGGACCGGAACCATGAAGAACCGAACCAGAAACGGAACCATTGGTTTCAGTTCCGGTTCTTAATTTTGAGATTTTTCGGTTCTTGGGTCGGTTCGGTTCGGTTCCACCGGTTCTCGGTTCCGGAACCAAATATCCAATACTTATAAAAAAATGTAATTTTTTTACTTCTTATCAGAATATTAATTAATCAAATCCTACGTATCATTAAAAAAAATAATAATAAAAAATAAAAAAAAAAATAAAAAAAAAATCCCTACTAGCCATCAAGCCAAACACTCTAAACCCTAAACTTTAATTTACTCAAACATCCACAAATCAATAATCAACCTAAACCTAATAACATTCCAAGATCATTCATCATTATCCAAACAATGGAAATAAGTTTATATTTTATTTTTATTTGCATTCAATTAGCTTTTACATGTTCATCATGCTAAATTTGCTAGCATTTTTATTAATACATTGTTTATTATCTATCATCATCACGTAGCCACTTTTATTAATACATTCTTTATCATCTATCATCATCGCGTAGCCACATTATTTATTATCTATTATCATCACGTAGCCACATTGATTATTTGAGTTTATGGTTTA
>LBNU01000067.1:0-11447 GCA_014162995.1 Artemisia annua
TGGTATACTGGATGATGACTCAGAAGATGAGTCTGAGTTTGATGAACAAACCATTGTTGTACCCTCATTTCCTCCTAACCAGTTTGCAGGTAATGGTGCAAAACATTCTCCTGATAAGAATGAAGAAGAGTCACAATATGCAGAGGATCTTGCTAGACTCAAGAAGCAAGAGCATGCAGCCACTCAAGCAGCTGAGAGGCTTGGTGAGAAGTTTGCAAAAGATGCCGAAGCACTCCTTAGACAATCAGCACAAGTAGTCAGTGGAAACCAGGATTCTGCTAACAGTTCTACTGATAGTTCTCCTGTTTCTCCTGACATCACCAAATCTACTGACAATTCTGCTGCATATACTCCCATTTCTACCAGGGTGTCCACAGACTTTGGAGAACCATATACACAATTTCCAAGTCCTTCAGATCTTGGTAATCACCAACCCAAAGCTGGCATCTTCACCTCATCTTCCTATGACAGTGTTTTTGAACCAACAGTGACCAATCTTGACACCACAATTGATGTCAACCCCAATGCTACAAAAAGGAACAACATTATACATCCACAGGAAAATATTATTGGTGATCCTCATGACCCTGTTAGAACTAGAAGCACGGTGAAATAGACTCAGTATGGAGAAGTTGCTTTTATTTCATATGTCTCAAATCAGCAAAGAGACAATCACACAGACTTTCAACATTGTTTGTTTGCTTGTTTTCTCTCTCAAATGGAACCAACCAGTGTTCCACAAGCTCTTGCAGATTCAAGTTGGCTTGAAGCAATGCAAGATAAAGTGCAACAATTCAAGAATCAGCAAGTTTGGATATTGGTTCCTCTACCAGATGGGAAGTATGCAATTGGGACAAAATGGATTTTGAAGAATAAGATGCAAGGGGTATAGTGGTCAAAAACAAAGCAAGGTTGGTAGCTCAGGGGTTCAGACAAGAAGAAGGGATAGATTATGATGAGGTTTTTGCACCAGTTGCTAGAGTTGAGGCCATTAGGATTTTCTTGGCCTATGCATCTTATATGGGCTTTATGGTTTATCAGATGGATGTGAAAGGTGCATTCTTATATGGTGAGATTGAAGAAGAAGTATATGTCACTCAACCCAAAGGTTTTGAAGACCCAGATCATCCTAATTATGTTTATAAGTTTGTCAAAGCTCTTTATGGCTTACATCAGGCACCAAGAGCTTGGTATGCTAGGCTCTCAGCATTTCTGCTGAAGCATGGATACAGAAGGGGTGCCATTGACAAAACACTCTTCCTAAAGAAGAATTCCAGGGACGTTATACTTGTGCAAGTTTATGTGGATGACATTATCTTTGGCTCCACTAATGAAGCTTGGTGCGGGGAATTTGATGATTTGATGAAGGGTGAGTTTCAGATGAGTGCCATGGGGGAGCTTACTTTCTTTTTGGGTCTGCAAGTTAAGCAGAAACCAGATGGTATATTTATTAGTCATGATAAATATGTGAGGGACATTTTGAAGAAGTTTGGTATGGAAAGTGTCAGAACTGCCACTACACCTTATGAAGCTCCTAAACCAAAGAACAACATTGAACCAGATCCTGCTGTGAATGTTCACTTATACAGATCCATGATTGGTTCATTGATGTATTTCATAGCTTCAAGGCCTGACATTACATTTCCTGTGGGTGCTTGTTCAAGGCATCAGGTTACTCCACTCACTTCCCATTTGAATGCAATCAAAAAGATCTTTAAGTACCTCAAAGACCAACCTAATCTAGGTCTTTGGTACCCAAAAGAGTCTCCTTTCAAGTTGGAAGCATATAGTGATAGTGACTATGCTGGTGCAAATTTGGATAGAAGGTCCACAACTGGAGGTTGCCAATTTCTTGGAAGAAGATTGATTTCTTGGCAATGCAAGAAACAAACTATTGTTGCTACCTCATCTACTGAAGCAGAGTATGTTGCTGCTGCAAATTGTTGTGGGTAGGTACTTTGGATACAGAATCAGTTGCTAGATTATGGGTTTAATTTCATGAACACCACAATCTTTATTGATAATCAAAGTACCATATGCATTGTTAAAAATCCAGTTTTTCATAATAGAATAAAGCATATTGAGATTAGGCACCACTTTATAAGAGATGCATATGAAAAACATTTGATCAAAGTGGTTAAGATTCACACAGATGATAATGTGGCAGATTTATTGACTAAAGCTTTTGATGGACCTAGGTTTCAACACTTAGTTGTCCATATTGGGATGCTTAATCCATGAAAGCAAAGTTTGAGGGGAGGCATAAGCCTTAGGGGAGGTATATGCCTCAGGGGAGGAATGTAGTTGTAAAATTTGTAGATTATTGTTTTGTTTATGTTTTTGTTTGCTAACACTAAACAACTAACATTCTTGTGAGTTTTGTATGGCTTGTTTGCTACTTTGTGTCTATTTTGCAGTATTCATTAATGAGTAGTTGTTGTTCTTAAGTCCAAGTTCACCAAGAAGTCCAAGTTCACCAAGATTGTTTCAATGGGAATGTGGTCGTGTACGCTTAAAGCTTGTTTCAACTGAAAAGTAACACAAGTGATACTCAGAGTGTCTCCTGAAGTCAAAATGTGTTTCTGCTGAAGCATATTATATGTCACACTCTGTATTTCTACTGAAAAGTAAAGTACAGGTGATGTTCAATGAGAAAAGTTGTTTATTCATTCAAGAACCTAGTTACAGCTTACAATCAACTTCAAAGGAAAACCCAAGACCATCCCTATACAAAATCTACCAAACTTATTCTAGCTCCTATCATCTATTACAAAAGTTGAAGACAAAAATGGAAAGGATGGATTGATGAAAACGATGATGATGCTCAAGAACCTAGTTTTATGTTTGGTCCCTGGCAACATCATATCACATATATTTGGTCTCTGGCAACATCACACAAGCTTTTACTCCATCTTCCCCTTTCCCTTTCCCATCACCTCTGTCTTCTTGCCTTTTCTTTTGCGTCCATGGTATGAAGCACCAGATTCTGGAGCAGGAAGACCAATCACTACTTCCCGTGATTTTGGAATTCGAGGGTTAGACTTCCTTGGCCATGGTTGGGATCTCTTTGATGAAGAAGAGGGTTGTAAAGATGGATTGGCCCTTCTGGTCCTTGTTCGAGAGCAAGAAGATGGATGGACGAAGAAGAGGGTGGTAACTGAGTTCTTTTGGGTGTGGGAGGAGGAATGAAAGATTGGTCTTCATCCTCAGAAGATTCCTCATCAGAGGTTAAATGGAAAGGAGCATTTCACCCTCTATTACCCGCTATGTTGCCACAAGGCAATGATAATGCTGGTGAGGGTAATGCTGCTGGTGCTCCACCCTCTCCACATCCTGCTGATGATGGTAATCCATCATCTCCTAGTGTTGCTGCTGATGGTAATCCATTAGTTGCCACTGATGAGGGCCCCTCCATAACTGCTGAAGCATCTAATGCTTCTCCTGACCAGCCTCCACCATCACCTATCTTACCCAGACCTCCCCACACCACCTATTTCTATTGCTCCTGATGAGCAAGTTCTTGAGGTTGAGGAGACCCTTCAGTCTCTTGGTACACAAGTACCTTTACCTCTAGAACTTGAGATTAATAGACTGCCCACACCTAGTCCTGTTAGAGAGCCTTTTAATGAAAGTACTCCTACTTTTGAGCCTATTTCTCCTGAAAGGCCCAATGATGCTCCCATTACCACTGAGCAATCTGCAGGTGGAGCTGAGGACCCTATTACTCTCACAACTGTCTATGAATTGCTCAACAGGAATAATAAAGAAGTTGAAGAGTTGAGAAAGGAGCTTGCAGATACCAAATTTTCACTTGGTGCTGAAATTGTGGTTTTGAAAAGAAAGGTTCAGGAATTAGAAGCACAACTTGGGCAGAAAAGGAAACGAAAGTTTGTGGTTGCCACTGATGAAGAACAAGAGGAGAGACAAATGGATCCTCTTGAGTTTTTGGCTGAGGTTGCTCAACAGACTCATGGTTCCTCTCCCAATGCTGGTGAATCTTCAAAGCAAAAGACGCCTATTCAATTCAGCAGAAAGAAAAGAAGATAGTACTTGCAAAAGAGTTCAATTGAATCTTCTTAGGTGTCACATGTTGATGATGCTCCCAAGACAAATGCTGATGAATCTCTTGCTGCTGAGCATGTCACTGTGGAGGCTCACACATCAGTGGATACTCTCTTTACTGTTGATGAAGAACATATGGTTTCATCAAGCACTGATCCATCTGGTTCAGCACATACATCTCATGAAGACACTAATGCAACTCCCTATACAAGAAGATCTGCTGGTACTCCTATTGCTTCAGGTGTTCAAGATTTACCTACTGATTCTCTGGAGGAGTTAGTCATTTGTGATGATGATCCTGTCTCAGCAGATGACAAACTTGAGCAAGAAAAGATTTGGAAGGAATGTGCAGATAAGTAGAAGAGTGTAGAGTTGGCTAAGGAATTACAAGCCAATTTTGATTTAGAATTCCAATCTACTGAAAGCACATATGTCTCTACTCTACCTGTTGCAAGGCAAAGAGAATCGGAAGCTGCTGTTCCAAGACTGGATGCAGATTGGGAGGCAAGTGATTTCTACTCCTGGTCTAGCTAAGGAAATTCTTGGAGATGATGTGGATGAAGATGATTATGCTTCTCGAATGGTTGCACTTATGAAACAGAGAAGGAAAGAAAAAGCTGAAGAATTGCCAAAGCAAAGAGGGATAAACCTCTCACCCAAGCACAGCAAAGGAATATTATGAGGGTATTTGTGAAGACTCAGAGCTGTGCCCTGTATAATCATTATTGGACTAAGAAGCAAGTCTGTCGTTCTCAGATGAACAATTAATCTATCAGTATAATAGAATCAAGACTAGGTTGCATCATGATGGCCTTCTCACTCCTCAGCTTGCTGCTACTCTATCTTCCATTGGTGAAGAATCCCCTTCTCAGAACTTCAAGCTGGATGAAATTGAAGCTGCTACTGTATTTGCTGCTTCTTTATCTCATACTGCTGATGATGTTTCCATTGCTGCTGATCTAACTGCTGCTGTTGCTTCATCTGTTCTTGACAAAGGTAAAGCAAAAGTTGTAGAAGAAGATATTGCTTCTAAGAAGAGAACCAGAAGACAAATGGAGGAGGATAGATTGGGTGAAGAAGCTGCAAAGCTCTTGCATGATGATCAACAAGCTGATTTGGCAAGAATTCATGAGATCCAAGTTAGAGAAGCTGAGCTTGCTGCTGCTAGGGATGCACAAATTAGGATGAAGATGGATGCTAATGTAGCTGCTGAAGTATCTGCTGATGTTCCACTGGTTCCTTCATCAGTGGAAACACATGAGTTAGCAGATGTCTCTGCTACTGAACCTTCTTCCCTTCATTCTTCTATATATTCCTGGTAGAAGGGCTAAAAGGATGGCAAGGATGAAAGTCTCATCTTCTTCAGTGCATAGGGAGATGGATCTAGCTGCTGCTGAATCTTCATTTATTAAAGAATGATCTCCTGATGATTGGCCAGAGGGTTTTAGAGATGTGTTGGTTAGCTGGGAACTGTCTTCTAATGGACAGATTAATACAATTCATAGGCTTGATAGAACATCTCTATCCTTTACCTTTCTGCAAGAAATTGTACATCTAGTGGATCATCAAGACTTGCTGACTCTCTATGACTTGGTTACAAAGTATTATGCTTCTTATACTTCTACATTTGCTGGATTATATCTTTTGGGTGATCTTCAGGTACTTATGGATTCTACTTCTCCTACTGGAACTGGTTATGAAGTCTGGAAGGATAATCATAGGTGGAAAGTCTTAAGTTGGAAATTTTACCCTCTTCTTTATGTTCATGTCTTAGAGACTACCACTGGTATAAGGGTAATAATGTTCATTGATAAGGATTATCCTCTATCTGTGCCTTTAATGGAGAAGATGCTTTTACACAAGTTGGAAATACCTCCTGATCCAGTTGGGAATGCTAGATTGTTTGCTGAATCTTTGATTAGGTTGTTCAAGAACAGGATCAGGGTAGCCAGAGCTGTTTGATGGTATTTTGTTGTATCTTTGTTTTGTTTTCTTATTTTTCTTTTTAGTAAAAAAAAAACTTAACTTTGTTGTACATTTGTTCTATGGTTATCAACTTACCATGATGTTGACTATTCCATCAAAAAGTTGGCTAGTCCAAAGGGTACAGCTTTGGTAAAGACATGTCAAATCTGTTGATAGCCGTAATAGTTTGCTCAAAACTATTGGGTACTCAACTCACCCATGCTTCACAGCTGAGAGTTGAATGGTTTTCAATTGACCATTGATTTTTCCTTTTGGATTCCAAATAATTGGCTAGCCCACAAGTGTATGGTTTGTGGTAAAGGTAGTGGAATACCATATTTGGTAATCAATTCACCAAAGGTGATTTATTCAACCTAAGAATTGGCTAGTCTTGAGCAAACGGCTACAGGTAAAGTCAACTCAAATCCGTTTATAGTTGATGTTTTACTAAAAATCATATGGTTATCAGTGTACCATAGTTATTCTTTGAACTAAAACATTTGGCTACTCCAGTAGTAATGACTATTGGTAAAGAGACATCAAATCCATTGTTTTCAATGAATTCTGCTAAGAGAGAATTCTGCTGAATAATACTACTGATGGAATCTGCTAAAGAGCTGGATTCTGTTGAAGAAGTGTTTCTGCGGAAGTATAGTTTTCGCATATTATGTTTCTGCGGATATAGATAAACCGCGTATTTTGTAATTCATTTAGGATGTGCATGAGCTTTATTAGGATATTATAATGCATATCTTCTATAGTTTATAGAATATACGTTTCTTGTGAAACGTTTAGGTTTAGGGTTCCTTGTCTATAAAAGGAACACATTATTATGTTCTAGGTATGAGTTGAAAAACAAGTTTTAGTCTTTTATAAAAGATCCATATAGGATCAAAGTGTTCTTAGTATTCTGTGTTCTTACTTGTGTTTGTTTCCGCTTTATAATACAAGTATTAGAGACTTTCTATTAGTGTGTTTGTGATTACATAAACATTGCTAACGATTCACGAGTGCTCAAAGATCTATCAAGGTCTTAATCTCTACACCGATGGACCAAACATTTAGAAAGACCGCGCAATCCTTTGGGATTGTATATCCACCTACCATGCAATCCTGGCTGAGTGATCGTGGTAAGAAAGGGAAGACAGGGTGCAGCCGAAATGTTTCCTTAATCTTGGCATCAAGGTATCTCAATTTTGGGATATGAGATTCTTCCACTATGTTATTTACTCTACTATTTCTTCCAATTCTTATTGAATCCTTTTCATTACGGTGTGATTCTTCATAGTTTCCGCTATTGTCCATTCTATAAGTGTTGCTGTTGTATCTGTTCCTGCAAGCATAACATTCTGATGCAACAAAAATTAAGTTAAACCGTCAAACAAAACATAACAATATGAAGAATGTTATAAGAATAACGTACCGAGAGAAGTGCCTTTATCTGGATTAGGTTAAGTGACTTTGGATCTTTTTGGTCCTTTAGATCTAATAACATCTGTAAAAAATCTTTCTTTGCATTATCCCAACTCCATCTTGTGAATTTTCGGAGTTAGTTTTTCTTCAATCTTCAATGATTCTTGTAAAAATTTTATCCAACTTGTTTCGTTGCCTCAACATTTCGTGCTTGATACCTTGTAAATCGAACCACGCAAGACTAAGGAAAAAATCAGCCAAGTTTGGCTGTCCAAAGATCTCACTGACCTTTGCTGACAACACCTTTAACTCAGCTCCAAAATCACAATCATGTGTTCCTTTAACATATGTGTTTTCCCAAACCATGCTTGTTATGACGTTTGCCTTTGTTCAAAAAGAAATCTCACTAATGTTGATTTTTGTACCAATTTTACTAAAAATGTTATTGATGGTTTTTCTTACTTCATATCTTTGAAAACAACGGCATGCTTCAAGATTCTTGTTGCTTAGGACCTCATGGACAAATATCTTACGAAGGTTACGCCAATTGGAGTTGATGTTGGAGAATACTAAATCTCGGCCTTCGTAACTATAAGCTGAGGCTGCAACTGTTTGGTCGCGGTTAGAAAAGACCTCATCTTGGTCACGAACTACTACCTTTGCTAATTCAGGTGTGTCTATGACGATATGAAGCTTGCTTCCAAAATAGATTTTAAAGATGGGACCATAGGTATGAGCGAGGTTGGTGTACTGTTTGTGAAACTCGGGATTAAGAAACGGAAGGTACCCAACTATTGGCAAGGAACGAGGACCTGGCAGCAATGTCTGTGAGGAGCTTGAAAGTGACAAAGTGTACCATATAATTATAGCAATGATCACTACTGAAATAGTACTGACTACTGCTATTGTAAACTCGTTGTTGTTGCTGACATGCCACCACCATGACCCGAGATCTTTTAATAGTGCCATTTTAGCAAATGATGGAATACTTTTTTTGAATGACAAGAACTCAAACTCAGGTAGGGTTAGAAGAAATACAGGGATTACAAACCAAAACGACTAGGTTTATCAACACAAATAGATCATTTCAAAGACAGGTTTTGTAACAACAATGTGAGTACAATGATAAAAGTTAGTGGCTGCATAATATAGCCAATGGTTAACTAGTGAATGCTAACTTTGTTAAAAAAATACATTGTTCGTTAATGTTGATGAATTCATATGGAAAAGATACCTTCATGATATAATCATTTAAGTGGCCACGCCGACCTCCTGAAAAGGGAGGGTGTTACTTGGTTTAAGTCTGTGTGACGGTGGATTCAAACCTCGTGAATTAGTCGGCCAAAAGGTCGAAAATCATGGTTAAAAAAAAGATAAATAAATAAATAAATAAATAACCTGCATGTGCCTAAGATGACTATATTATGGGGGATAGGAATTGAATATGTGTTCCTGGCCTCTGATTTATAGAGAATCTAACAATTATTAATTATGATAATCTAAATAATGTGACTTTAAAAATTATATCGGCAGGCGATATATCAAGGTCACGTAGTTTTTCTATTCATTTCAGTTGCGTAAGATGTCATGCACATAACCTTGCATAAGAGGATGCAAAACAAAAGTACCTTAGCTTTTACTCTTATATACTTAAAAAAAAAAAAAAAAAAAAAGCATCTTGATACCTCACAATCTCAGAATTATTGGTTCGGGAAAACAAATGTAGCAAACCTCCAAAGTGTTGGTTATTATGTGTTGGAGTGTTCTGATATGTGCTTATTCACATACCTTTTATTCACCATTATTAGACTATTATAGACCAAAAACTAACGTTAAAAGCCAAAGATATCGTGTTTTTGTGTTTATGACTGTGCAGGTAAGGATATTGCAAAAACATCATGAAAAGCAACCTAAAAGCCCAAAACGAGCACGAGATGTGGAAAAGAGTTTGAAAGTGAAGTTAAAGATGAAATTTACTTGTGAAAAGCCCGTGAAGACGAATTATTTCTCAAAGGCTCAAGAAAGTACAAGAGACGCTTAATCAAAGCTCCAAGATGATTATGAAGTTAAACTTTCTAAATCCGAGCTAGTGATCACTCTTATGCTTTTGAAGATCTTTGGAAAGCTCGTCTACACATCACCTCAAAGTTACAAGGACTTAAGTTACATTTTTAGAAATTTTAATAGCTTTGTATCCTTAGTTTACGCTTTGTATTCACGAAATATAGAAGTTTAGGGGGCTAAGTGTCTAAGTTGTAAACAAGGAAGCATCCCTTGCTCCTTTAAATAGGATCCCCTAGCTTCATTTTGTGAGTAGTAGATTTTAGTTTATTTCAAGTTGTAGTGTAATTTTCATTAATGCAAGCTTTTATTTCATGTCTTAGTCATTTTACTTTGCTTATTTCCTAGCTTATTTCAATCTTTCTTTTACATTTCTACATCTTATTCAAGCTTCTTTACTTCTATCTTGATCCAAAATAAGCTTACATAAGTCTTGCACCACCTTTGCATGAAAAGAAATTTTCGTGCCTCTTTATGATGACTTGAGCTTATTTGGGTCTCGTTAGCTTGTAAAGGCTTCTTTAAAGTTTTTATCTAGCTTATTACTTAGTTTTACAAAAGTTTTTATTTTGTTTTAAACATTTTCTCACGTAAAAAAAATTTGGCAGCTTCTACTTTTGTTCATAGCGAGTATTGTTTTTAGGGTTTAGAGAGTATGGGTGTTTTTCTAAAAGTTAGCGAGTAAGAAAACAAAATCTAGCGAGTAGCGTTTTAACCTAGCGAGTATCATCCTAAGTGTAGCGAGTATGAGTTTAAAAGATAGCGAGTATGGTTCCTTTTCTAGTCCTAGCGAGTATCGATTTTCTTTTCTAGCGAGTTTGATTTCCAATTCTAGCGAGTATGCTAAGATTTTAGTAGCGAGTTTCTCTTGGCTACCATTCCTAGCGAGTATGAACTTTTGCTTGCGAGTTTGGAACCTGTTTTAGTGAGTATCAAAAATTTCATAGCGAGTATCATTTAAGGTTAGCGAGTTTGGTATTTTTCTTTGTAGCGAGTTTGGTTTTTGAAACCTAGCGAGTATTAAATTTTTACTAGCGAGTTTGGGTCTTGTTTGTTAGCGAGTTTCATTTTTAGAAAACCTTAGCGAGTTTAGTTGTTTTATTTTTTATTTTAGCGAGTTTGAGTTTTTGTTCACTTTAGTTTTCGAGTCTTAGTCTTTTTAGTGTCGTGTCTTGTTTATTTCTAAAGCCGAGCTAGGCTTATTTACACTCCATCGTTTATCGAGTGGAGTTTTCTTTAATTCATTTCTTACCGTTACTCTGTCGAATTTTCGTTAAATCTTTTTAACTTAGCTTATTTTTCTTTTCACTTAGTTTCTTTTCTTTTAAACGTTTTCTTTTCTTTTCTTTCATTTATTAAAGTTAAAAACCAAAAACATTTTACATTTCTTATTTCATTTTCATTTCTTTTCTTTACTTAATCTTTCTTACTTTCTTATTTCATTTTCTTTACATTTTATTCAACTTATGTTTACTTTTATCGTTCAACTTATTTCTCCTTTTCTCGTTCTTTATTTCATTTAAGTCTTTAACCAAGTTTCGTAGTATAACTAAAACTAAATCACATCTTTTAAACCAATTCACTTCACATAATCACGACTCGAGTGACAAGATCGATTTCAACCCTCGTTGGGACTACGACCCGAGGTTCTTGCTTTTCACTAGCTAGTTCTGCCTCGATCAATTTTTGGCGCCGCTGCCGGGGAGCGGTTGATAAGATTAAGCCATTCGTCGTTCGAGACTTGTGTTTTGAAGAACCTTCTTTTTGAAGTTAACGCTTTTCTTAAACATAAAAACAACTAAAAATTATACAACCTATAAAAGCCAAAAATATTTTCTCTTTTCTTTTATAAACTTATAAAAACCAAAAAGATTTTCCTTTCTACTTTATTTTTCACTTTGTTTTATTTTGATTTGTATGATCACTCGTTCCAAGTCTAACTTGAA
>LBNU01000068.1:22612-36785 GCA_014162995.1 Artemisia annua
CAACGATATCCAAAAGATGGGCACGACGGCACCAAGTAGTACGAACACGAGGGTACATCCTAGTACGCATACGATTATCTCAAAATATAGTTCGTACAATAATAGTCTATAAAAGACGATGTGTCATAGTTTTCGTGGATCACTCAAATCATTACTTATAAAAAGTTAAGTATCAATGTTTCGTAAGAAAGTTTTATGTTTCGTGTGGTGTGGTAAGAAGTCATAGACTCATGATGCAACTCACGCCAAAATGAGAAAGACATCGACATACAACTCACGCCAAATAGGAATAAACGTCGACATAGTCATGAAATGCTAACAACGCTTCAAACTAACCAAAGAAGATCTAGAAAACGACGACTACTAATTATTTAATATAAAGTTGGTCAATTGATAAGTATCGGTATTAACCCCATAATCCCAAATGGTTTAAAATAGTTTCAATAAGTTTTATAAGGAAATCGCAAGTTAATAATTCAAATATGAAAAGGTTTTAACGATTAAATAAAACTATTCCTTTTTACTTCTTTGTCGGGTTTTATAAAATAGTCTTATAAAGGGTTAGAAATAAGACGTCGGTTTAGAAAGAAGTGTAAGTTTAGAAAAGTTTATAAATTTCGGCATGACGCGTCCATTCATATAACTTTTCCAAGTCAATATACTTTAAAGAAATTAATTTCTCCAAAACGACATTTCCCGACAATTTATTAGAAACTACAAAGTGTATTCGTTCATTATTATACATTATCTACTTATTGTGTATTCGTCGCGAATCAAATATATTAAATTCATAGTGAATCTAATATATTGTATTCGGTTCAATTCCAATAAGTCCATATTGTCCAACGTCCGATAGTCATCGATATAAGTCCAATAATGTCAATACAAGTCCGGTATTTATCCCTTATTCCAATTCAAAGTCCCAAATATCAAATCCGTTAAGTATTATCATAACCCAATTCAAGTATTAAGTCCGAAACTATACTGAAACGTACCACGATCACAAAAGTCAAAACAAATAAATATCGTTAGTTCACGTTTATCATCCGAAAGTATTAATACAAATTACTTAGATAAATGTAACTCTCAAAACCCATTTTCTCGTGTGGGCTTAGCCCATGTTTAAAAACCAAACGCACCATTTTGTAGCACTAATGGGCTTTTGAGCCCAGATTTGATGCAAACCAAACACACCTACCTGCTGGAACACACTCACTAGACGCACCCTAAGGTTTTATTTCCCCAATCGAGACTAGCAAAACAATAATATACAAATTAAGAAAACGACTCGGAACCATGAGTTCAAAGCTAACGACCCAAAGTACCCATATATGAGCTTGACACCCCAAGCTACCAAGTCCTTTTTATAAGTCACGTATTTATAAGCCGAGACCCTAGACGGTTTCAAGCTAAGCTCATGAGACTACATGTTTTAAATAAGCTCAATCGAATCACATCCCATCAAAAACCATAACAACATCAATACACAATCAAAAGTCAAATTCCAGAACCCATATTGTAACTAGAACCGGGTTCCTACCCGTTACCAGACACGCAACAACAACCATTTCGTTTATGGGTTTCGACCCATATCTGATATCAAACGCACCCAGGTAAATCCGCAAATTTGACCACACAAATTCAAATCGAGACTGGAAATAACCAAGACATCAATTCGACACGATTTTCTAGATTCTTATCCACACGAAACTAATATTATCTTTTCATCTCAAAACTGTTATTAACCATTTTATTATCCACAATCGTTATACTCTGTTTTCAATCCATTTCTAGTCTTTTAGATCCACGAAAACACTAACCACAAGTCTTATTATCAAAAATCAATAAATAAAATAAAAGAAGAGAAAAAGGTTCTCGTTATACCACTAGAACGAAATGAGAGAAAGAGAGATGACGATGGTGGCGTCTCTTTCGAGTACAACTCGAACCACAATGGAACCGAAATAACCAAGCAAACCAACCCTTGAAACCCTAGGTTCTTGGGTCGATCCGTGGTACAGGAGGTCACCAATTCACGAGCCAAAACTACTTCAATCTTCGTATAACTCAAAAACATGTAGAGGGTGACGATGAGTGGTGGATTCGAGACTGAGAACTCGAATAGAATGATGTTAGGGTGAGTTTATACGGCGTGTGATGTATACCAGGAGGTCGGGGATGAGGAGAGGAATAAGATGGTGATGGCGGTGTGATACCACACGCGGTGTGTTGGGTTTTAAGTTAACTCTACTTCTGTATATACTCTACTGCTGGTCAGACAACTCTACTGCTAGTGTAAAGTCTCTACTGCCAGACATGACTACTGCTGAGACTCTACTGCTGGAAGTATACTGCCATGATAACTCTGCTACTTGGTGATAAGATTATGTACGCGGCTTTGTATTTATAGTAAAGATGTTTTGTAATATTCTATTGTTTTAGAATATCCTTGTCTTGTATAGGAAGTTGATGTAAGGCCGTAGGGTCCCTTGGTGTAAAAAAAGAGATCCTAGGGTTTGTCTAGAGTACGTATTATTCTAGTATTCATATACTTCAAGGTTGTAAAACCCTAGCACTATTCAGAGTGCTCGTATTAATTATATTGAAGTGTTTAAGGTGTGAATTACCTGTGTTCGCGTTCTTCTTAAGTTAATTACTATATTCCGCATAGTGATTAAGGTTACATACAAGTCAGCTTCTATACATTACTGTCTTGGTTTATCTAAGATAGTAATACTAGATCAACTGCTCAACTGGGATCAACACGGTGGTGGTGGTGTTTCGCTGGAAAATGTGGCCGGATTTTTCTAGAGAGATGGAGGAAGGTGGGCGGCTGGTTTTAGAGAGAGAGGAGAGGAAATGGTTTAACCCTAAAAATGAAATAACAGAGCTTATATAGTTTGTAGATGTGGTGGATAAACCACAGGGATCAATTGGTAATTATGTTAAAGTTAGGGGCGGTAAACAAGATTTACTCGAGGGGCCAAAACTGTAATTTACCAAATCTTTTACGAATGAGACTCGGGGCTCATTTCGACAAGTAAACGATAGATTCATGACATAAAAATAATACCAACGCGCTTAGGATAATATTTCCGATAAAAATGAATATAAATACTCCTCGTTTCTCCAAAAATCATCCGCACTCAAAATAAATCATCGTTTCTCCAAAAATCACATATCAGGAATTTTGCGGGTTGTCACAGTCCCACCTCCTTAAAAGAATCGTGTCCTCACGATTCAGATCAAGTTACTCATCACGTTCCAAAAGAAATAGGCATACACGCACGAGAATTCATCTTCACGTTCACTACGCGAGTTTAGGATCTTTTAGCGAATTTCGACGAGCTCTATCGATAGGAATGCGACTAAATGAAAGTCGTCAAATTCCAAGGTTCAAGATTCCAATAGGTCAACAAGGTTCGAACGTTAAGATATTAAAATTTCTCCAAGAGGAATAACAACGGCCTCAATGGCAAGTCATTTCCTTGAATGTAGACATGAGAACGTCGTGAATGCTGCCGAGTTCTGACGGTAGCTTGAGTCGGTGAGCTACCGATCTAACTCTAGCAAGGATCTGAAAGGATCGATACAACAAGAATTCAAGAGGTTTACATCATCAGAGTTTCCAATCATCCATGAGTAGCGTGCATCTCCGTGCTGCCTTTGAACGATCTAATTGATAGATTTTCGAACAGATTCATGGTCAGGAAGTCGGGTAGCTCCATCTTTATCCAACAAGTCGGTTATCGGCACTCGTGACCATAGAGGGTCTTGTGCAGTGCCGTTGGAAAACCGAAATAGTAGGTAAGAGAGAAATTGACCAACAGGAGGTGAACAGGTTGAGTAGAATTACCAACAGATACTCAGGTAGAGGTCGGGATTTGTTTCTCAAGGTCTAGCTTACGATATAGCAGCAAAATAATAATCGACAACAAGGATCTGTGAAACGGCTCATAGGATAATACGAAAATAACCCATTGTTTAAAACTTGCAGGAAAGTTAAAACTCGATTTTCATTTTGATTTCATAATCTTGCAGCAAGGCAGTAAAATGTTTTATGAAATCGTCTTATTAAGCTATTCGCAAAATAATGTACAGGGTATCAAGGAAACATTTCACCATTTATAAAATGATAGTTAGATNTGGTGTGATACCACACGCGGTGGTGGTGGTGTTTCGCCGGAAAATGTGGCCGGATTTTTCTAGAGAGATGGAGGAAGGTGGGCGGCTGGTTTTAGAGAGAGAGGAGAGGAAATGGTTTAACCCTAAAAATGAAATAACAGAGCTTATATAGTATGTAGATGTGGTGGATAAACCACAGGGACCAATGGGTAATTATGTTAAAGTTAGGGGCGGTAAACAAGATTTACTCGAGGGGCCAAAACCATAATTTACCAAATATTTTACGAATGAGACTCGGGGCTCATTTCGACAAGTAAACGATAGATTCATGACATAAAAATAACACCAACGCGCTTAGGATAATATTTCCGATAAAAATGAATATAAATACTCCTCGTTTCTCCAAAAATCATCCGTACTCAAAATAAATCATCGTTTCTCCAAAAATCACATATCAGGAATTTTGCGGGTTGTCACAAAAACTTTGCTTATTTAACATTTCTTGGCTAATTAGAGCATTGAATAATTGGATCTCTAAAGATGACGGCAAAAAACATGTGACTGACTTTATGTATATACAAGGTCCTAGAAAATTTGGAGCTTAAAAAATTGGTGGCTTATATCCCTAGATTTACTTGCTTTATCCTTGAGCTATCTTTGAAACTAAGTGCTTTGTTAGTGTTTTAATTTTTTAAGAAAGTGTCGAATAGGGTTCCCCAATTATATTAACATAGTAAGAATAACAATTATTAAGTGCTTGAGCAGCCACTGCACATGTTAGCATAGTAAGAATAGAGTGCTTAAGCAGCCCTACACATGTTAACATGAAAGAATCATGCACATGTTAACATGAAAGAATCATAATTCTTAGAGTATTCTAATTCTTAAGTCTATCAATATTATTCCGTTCTGAATTAACTAATTATGTTTGAGATATTAAATAATGTATACATTTAGCTAGCTAGCTTATATACTTTTAAAACTATTCGTGCATGCATATCTATCTCTTCCATGGCTAAATATTGTCTAAACAAATATTTATATCTATTCGACACCTGCAGTTTACCGGAGGAAAATATAATCTAGTTGAATAAAAAAATCTGTTAACTATAAAACCTTCAGGGTTTCCATGTGTTATAAATGATTTGACTTTTTTCTTCTTGGTATCGTAACTCTAATGATTAAAAAAAAAATGTAGGGAACAAGAACATGAACATGAAGCAGGTTAAAAGAAACTGTTTCTCATGGCGGCTGGCAGGACTGTTGGTGGTGATGTTGTTCACTGTAACAATGGCAGAGCCTGTAACAGCATCAAAGTTAAGTGCGGCTCAACATTCTCAGAGGCCTAAACCGAAGCCTCTAAATGGGGCCTTTTTATAAATATTATTTGCTGAAAAATTGTTTGTATAAAATTTACTTTTTCAAGTCTTTTATGTGAAATCTTTGATTAGTTTCTCGAAAACAATATGGTATAATATTTCACTTTCAATTAATAAATAAGCAAATAAATCTAATCTTTTGGTGACACTTTCAATCGTAGATAACTTTCAATTAACTTTAGTTTTAAAATACTTCTTTCCACTGAAGAAACTGTTACCGAAATGATTAATATTATTCTATACGCTATATAAGAATTAGAGAAAGAATTTAGATTTATATTTTGAGTAAGTTACCGAAATTGTTAACATTATTCTCTCAAAACGCTTAGTTTCAAAAATAAATCTATACTATTAATATCCAAACAATTGTTATAATATGGATTAAAGAACTTTTAAGGTTCAAACAACAGCCTTTTTAGCTTGTTAACATCTAGGGATTTTAAATTTTCAACGTTAAATAACAAATTAAAGAACCTTTTTACAATCTAAATTGGTCAAATATACTTTCTAGTAATAAAATAGTTTGATTTGCAATGCACAAGAAATAACCGGTTCAAAAAGTCTCTTCATCGGTTTTATATATAGTTTCATTGTCAACATCGTCATCATATTTTCTATTTCTACGAATAGCTCGTTTTCGATTCAAATTTTTGTTCTACATTCACTTTTCTTTAGCAATTTCTTTGGCGAAAAATAAAGCATCTTTAAAGAAACTTTTGATTGAAGAGTGATACATGATTAGATGAGAGAAAGCAGAAAGTGAAAGTATATTTGTGGGTGTGAAAAAATAAACGTTTATTCATCAATTTAAATGGTTAAATGGTTGTTATCACAAGGTTTAATTTAACATTTGCTTATTTTTTCATGCAGAAATTAGTTTTTTTATACTTAATTTATTTGGGCTTAAATTTCTAAAACTCGCAGGCTTGAAAAATGAAAAGTAGAAACAAAAGGAGGCTAAAACTTTATATGATTTTCTAGTAATTTTCGGCATCTTTGGCCACTTTTGTCGAACTTAAAAGTTGAATTACGCAAAATTTATGGCACGAAAGTTGTAGATTTTTAGACGTTCTTTACCAAGAAATTTGAATCACTCAATTCCGATATGATATGAATGAGATATCGCATTTTGAAAATGACGTTTAACACATATTTAGTGCACCAAGGAGTTTGATAAAATGTTTAAAAGAGATTTTTCTTATAAAAGTACATGTAAATACACTAATTGGTGTACCACAATACATTTTGTGTTATTTTTAGTTATTTGTTCATGGTGTATATGCAAGTTGATGATTAAAAAAAAGAAAAACTGATAAACTGATGAACAAAGTGATCTAATTAATGAATTGAATTTTTTTTAGAAGACTGATGAACTGGTGAATATTATGATTTGTTTTCGAAAACTAATGAATTAGTGAACATTATGATTTTTTTTTTTTTTTTTTTTTTTTTTTTTTAGAATACTGATGAACACTGTGAATTTTTTTGTTAGAAAACTGCTGAATCATGTGATCTAACTAATGAAAATTGTGATATAACTGATGAAAATAATTAAAGAAAACTGATGGACATTATGATGAACTGAGGAATAACTCTTTTTATTGATGAAGAAGTGAACAACTCTTTTTGTTGATAAACAACACTTTTTATTGATGATTAAAGTATACAATGAATAATATTTTTTATTGTTGAGCACTGTGATGTAACTGACGAACAAAATTAAAAGAACTGATAAACATTGTGATAAACTGATGAATAACCTTTTTTTATTGATGAACAGCTCTTTTTATTGATAAACAATATTTTTTGTTGATGAACAAAATATATAATGAACAACGTTTTTATTGATGAACATAATTTTTTTTATTTTAAATTTATAGAAATTACAAACTAAATATAGGATCATAACTTTAATGTTAGATTCCAACATTAATAGCTGCAAAATAAGATAAAATGCCACAAAGGCAACAACTATACAACATTTTAATTATCAAAAAAGTAAATAAAAGTGATACAATATATATATATATATATATATATATATATATATATATATATATATATATATATATATATATATATATATATATATATATATATATATATATATATGTATGATTGTTGTGCCTACTGATCATTATCTAATAATTTTATTGAGTGATTTAAAAAAAGACTAGTGAAAATTTGGAGAGAGAAAGTACATAATATAATTGTACAAGTGATTTATACATTAAACATGTATTTAAGCAGGTGTCGTAGGTCTAAATATATATAAAAAGTCTATCTGACCAATCTAACAAGGTGCGTTTGGTATGTTGCCATGAATGATAATGGGTATGAGTTTGATAGGAGTGGTGTGTCTCTCACCTATGAAAGATTCATACCTAGCTCTCTTGATGTATATGAAGTATGAATTATATCTATCGTTCATTACCATAGTGGTGGGCCCTCTAATCTTAAACAAACACCTTTAATCACTTTTATAGTAATAGTCTCATTCCCATAGTGAGATTTTCGAACTTAAATATTATCATCATTCTTTGAAGCATGTATTTATGAGAAGCAACATAAACGGAGATATTAGAAAACTAACAAACCGATTTCAAAACTTAATTTCTATATGACCATTTTGAACTCAAAACTATATGTAATATACTAATATACTAGTAACATATGTTACACTCTCCACTAGATCTAGGCAGCTTTTTTTTCGTCCAAAATCTTGAGGTAGCCTGTAGTTGATTTTGGGTTTCTAATGGCGGTGGTGGTCTTCGACGGATTCAATCGGACCTGATTTTCATCATCATCCGTCATCAGTTGCTACCAGAGGAGGAGGCATGTTTGATGGTGTCATATTTGATTGGAAAAGCTACGTCGGTGGTGAATTGCATATTAAATTAAGCTTATCACTCATAGTTAAGTACAAGTTCTGTGACGTGTGTACAGTGGTCGGAGTTGTGGTGAGGGTGGCCGGTGTTCTAACGGCAGTTCACAACGTATTCGAAGGTGATGATGTTGTTGATGGTGGTGGATTTACTTGGTGTTGTTTTTAGTGTGTGCGTGTGTATGCTTGGGACACTAGAAAAAAATGAGTGCCGACGATTATATGATAGGGATTATTTAAAAAACTAACAAACCCATTTATACNGACTGTAGAATCTTTTCAATTTTTTTCGGCGATATTTTTCTTTTGGGCAATTTTGTACCTCTTTTTTTTTTAGTTGCAAATTTCATATATGCACAAACATGCATTAAAAATATTATACATTATGCATTTAATACTTGCATTTTGAGTATATATGAAATTAATTATAAAAGTAGAGTGATATATGAAATTAAAATTTTTTTTACAAATCCTTTTTTTTTTTTTTTTCACCCATGGTTTCCGACTTTTTACCATAAAAAAATCCTTCCACTTTCTACGAAGTTAGAATTCTTATATGATCCTTCCACTTTAACTATAAAAATATTCTTTTGAAATTTTTGTTTAATAGTCAAAGATTTGAAAGCCATAGAAATATAGTCCCCGAAAAAAACATGGAGTGACGATTGCCGTACTTCATATAAGCATGCAAAGTTTCAGTTAAACTAGAGATAAATTGAGTGGTTGATTTTTGGGATATTGTACCATGAATATGCCAGTGTCAAACAACTAACTTATGGAAGTTCCTTGGAAAATAACAGAAAAGGACAAAGACCGCAAAGAAGAAGAAATCACTTTAAATTGTATTAAACTAATTTATTTAATTATATCAACCAACATGATTTACTTCGGTTTATGGCAAGTAAATTTTTACTTTGACATCAAACTTTACTCATACTTTGCATAAACACTTCCGTTTGCATTATTGTATTAACTGGTATCATCCTGCATGTAAAGGGTAAACATACACTTCATATCCCTTGCTTAAGACTCTTCGATCCATCTTAACACCGAGAGCAATTAACCACAGATAATTACCGTCCTGTTAACTCGGTGATAGTGGCATCAGCATTGCTTAACTCGTTAAAGGAGACATTTTGTCTAGTCGGTAAGTTTTGCACTCGTGATCGGTCACTTAGAAGCATCACCACTTCCGACATTGTTGGCCTGACAGAAACTGGTGACTGAGTGCACATAAGTGCTATTTCTAGGATTTTCTTTACGTCTTCTTCTTTATAATCACTTGGGTCTAATGTGGCATCAACCAACTTCAAATGCATGCGAGATTCATAAAGATACCAAGCCTAATTTTGTAAATAGATACAACAGGGTTACATGATGGTTAACGTAAACATGCAAACAACAATCTGTGCAGATATACCTATATATTGCAAACCTAGATAACTTATTTTATTGTTGATAAATTAGATAAGTTTGAGTTATAAATTTGCTGACTTACATGTTCAAGGAGGCAC
This sequence comes from Artemisia annua, assembly GCA_014162995.1. NCBI lineage: Eukaryota > Viridiplantae > Streptophyta > Magnoliopsida > Asterales > Asteraceae > Artemisia > Artemisia annua. The sequence goes on from LBNU01000068.1 coordinate 32,515, forward strand.
TGTTCACCTTGAAACTCAGCTGGAACCTCTGTGCATCTTCTTCCGCTAACAATCTCAAGGACGACAATACCGAAACTGTAGGTGTCAACTTTTTCAGAAAGCTGACCGTGTATCGCGTATTCTGGTGCTGTATATCCCCTAAATTTTTTTGAAGAATTCGTTATTATCATCTCCTAAAATTAAGGAAGTAATATATTTTGGCATTAGTAGCACAATACTTACAAAGTTCCCGCCACTCTAGTGCTAATATGAGTCTGGCCATCAGGTAAAAGCCTTGCCAATCCAAAATCTGCAATTTTAGGCTGAAAATCGTTGTCTAGTAATATGTTGCTTGGTTTTATGTCTCTATGGATGATGGTGACATGGTACTGTTCGTGAAGATATGCCAGACCCCTAGCCGTGCCAAGAATAATATCACACCGTTGTCTCCAGTTAAGAGTTCCCCGTTTCTCACCTAAGTAGTACAATATAATAAAGTCAATGCTTATGTTGAATATTGCACCCATATGGTATATCTCGTAATCGTTACTCCGTATTACATACAATAATAACATTAATGTTCTAGGTAAAATTTCAAAACCATCTAACCATAAAGGAATTTTTCGAGGCATCCATTCGCCATGTACTCGAGGACTAGTAGTAATTCTGGTCCTTTGTTACAACATCCTAGAAGGCGGATAAGATTACGATGATGGACATTACTAATAATCCGCACTTCACTCTCAAAGTTAGCCTTTGCTATATCGGAACATAAGGCTAGTCTCTTCACGGCAACAGTGTTTCCATCCTTTACAATCCCCTGTTGATATGCGGCATGCATAATTCAAAATTACCATAAATAAAAAAGAATACATAGTAGTTAAGAATTCATATTTAAATATAAGTTGTCAGAAATGAAATCTTGGTAAAGTACCTTGTACACATCTCCGAACCCTCCTTCTCCAAGTTTATTATCTTCTTGAAAACCCTTTGTCGCTTTTTTGAGATCGTTGAAACTATAATCCTTTGGGCCTTGCAGTTCCGTTACCCCGTGTAAGCTACCTATAAGTTAGTAGTTAAATCAAATGAAACTGTGTTTGTGATCAACTATAGTATATTTTGCTAACCGATATAGTAATTAAAGGGTTTTGCAAACCATAGCCCTAAGCATTATGGTTAAGCTTACTAATACATACCTAATTAAAAGTCACTTACGTTAATTATATGTTTTGAAATCATGTATCATGCATAAAATGAAGAGCTACATACCTTCTGGTGTTGTTCTTTTCGAACGACGAAACCATAATAGTAGAGCTACTATCAAGATTATTAGAAAACCTACACCTCCAACCAGACCTCCGATAATGGGTCCTTTATTGCTTGAACCTCTGTTACTGCTTACACCTTCTGTGAATAATATATATATGTGAGAATGTAGCATGATCTTCATTCACTCAATAATGAATTCTTATGTTTTATTTATTTATTTATTTATTTATTTATTTTAATTTAGAAATAGGGGATATTTTATAAGGTAATACTTCTGAGATTATAATCACCAAATATTTCTTAAAGTAGCAAATTAATATTAATTTCTCAAAAACTTGATACACATTCAAGTTAATCTGTTATGTTATATGTGTAAATCTATTTCAGCATTTACAAGTTCATAAATAAAATGTGAATTATATAGATAACAGTTTAATATTACCCGACATAATTGAAGGTCAAAAGATCTTGTACATTTAACTACGAATTTATAAAATTTAAGCATATTTTGGATGCCAAAATTCTCACCATCTCGTAGAAATGGGGTAATATCAGTAGTTTTGTTGTTGGCAAAGAAAGCAGAGGCAGAGTATCTCATAAAGCATCCAGAATCAACACCCCTTCCATCAGTAACATCAGTGGCGCAACTCTTGATGTTAGCATATGCCACTTGTAAGCAATTTTTACATCCATCAGTTGTTATTGTCTCAGCACACTGCGCTATAGCATAAGCAGTACTTGTATTTGTACCAACAGCTTGTGATGTGACAGCAGCATAGAAACCATTTATTTTCGGTGCCGCGACAGTAAGATTGGACAATAATCCATCCACAGCCATTTCAAAAATGGTCTGTCGTGATGAAGTACGATTACCACATAAACCAACATTGCCTGGCAATGTTGTTTGATTGAAGAAAGAACTACTCTCATACCTTCACAGAAACCATAACTATTACTCTCATAGTTCTATCATACAGTAGATGATATCAGCTGCTAGATTGTTTTTGTGCCACATGAAAAATCTATACCTTCTAAAAATCCGAAGTGTTAAGTATTATTCAGTAGCCAACTCTTTAAAATTCATGTAGCGAATTAAAGTTAAAAACTAAAATACAGAGTACATAACTAAAAGGATGATATATAATAAACAATGAAATAATGCTTAAAAATACAAGAAGTTGATGCTAAAATACTTAAGAAATACAATAATCCAAAACTTAATAAGTTAAAATTATTGTCTATGGACAAAATATCCGGTTTAAAAAAAGTTGAATCATTACATTGTCACAAAAATAAAACTGTATCTTTCCTTTTTCAAAACTTTTTAATTTGTTTGAATTATTAATTTGGTGACAGTTTTAAGACAACTAAATTATTGATTAAACATTAATTTAGGTATATAAGATAAAACTTAATTATTGATTAAACTCAAGTGGTATTTTAACAGTACAATGCTATAGAAATGAAAGAGAAAACCTTTAGATTGTTTGTAATTGAGGTTATGAATTAGTAGGAGTTAAATGGTCATTTACTTCTCGTTTAATGCACATGCGAGGTAATTAAAATAGGAGTTAAATGGTCATTGACTTCTCGTTTAATGCACATGTGAGGTCATTAAAATAAGGGCAAATTACCTGAAAATGTATGCAACTTGCCACTTTTTCTCATTGTATGTAGCTTTCTCTTTTTTTTCCCAATGTGTCACTAAACTTGCTAAATTCGTCCATTGTGTGTAGCGGTGACTTGATTCACCTGCTGGAGCAGGTTAACCTAACGGTCGTTAGGTTTATCATTGCACCGTTAGTCCTTTAAAGTAACGATCGTTTATCATGGCTACATACAATGACAAAAAGTAACAAGTTAGATGACTTTTATTATTTTTAAAATTTATGTACGTTTTTTACATGTTTTTGCACACATTTTTATACACGCTTTTATACACACATTTTTATACACGTTTTTATTTAACGGTTTAATGCTACGGATGGTTGGACTTCGCTGAAATTATTTTTTGAATGGTATGTAATTTCTTATAATAGGTTGCAATCATGTTAACTGGTTATAAATATTATGGTTATGACTTGTTCATAGCACTAGTTACAAGGAAAGTGGAATATTGATTTTTTTTTTCTTTGGCCAATTTTGACGAAAAGTAAATTTCAAAACGTACAAAGGAAGTTGCAATACTGTTTGGAGTCTTTGGTCAATGGTATGTGATTGTACAATAATTCGCACTACCAGGCCTTCGATGGTGATCAAAGGAAATGAGGGGTGTTGTGATTACGCCAAGCTCGGATATAACCTGAAATAAGAAATACTAAAACACTACGTTAAGTGATTGCGCAGGGGTTGGACCCTGCGAACCACCTCCGGCGTGTGAATAAGTAATTGGTATGAGAGTTTAAGTGTAAATGTAGTAAAGTAAGGTGACACACTCATCAACCATCTTTGATGATCTAAATATTGCTTTACAATGCTGCAGTCTTGTAAACAAATTGTTATGCTTAAGCTCAATTATGGCCATCATACATATGATCTTTTGATGATCTAAATATTGCTTTACAATGCTGCAGGTTAAAACATCATTACCTAGTGGTAAGGTCGTCCATTTCCAATATGCTGCATAACTCAATAGGCATACATTTGGACACTAATATACGAGCAGATGGTAGATACTTAATTACTTCTTTGGAATTATCAATTGTCACAGCTAGTTATATGTTGCCACACACATTTACTCCTACAAAGAGTATAGCAAATTAGGAAATAATCAACGCTTGGCCTTCCTGTTCTTCTCACAGATCTGCTCGATGTAACCAATGCATTTTTTAACCTTGTTTTTGTCTTCTATGGGAGCATTTTCAAGCTCACGCATGATTAAATCGTAAGCTGTAACATCAGCTCTTTCTTCAGGTGATGGAGATTGGTGTTTTGAGGTATAGGATCCATAGGATCCTATCAACAAATGAGTTAATCATTAGCACCAAACGTTTTTCAAATGGTGGCTCGAATCATGACTACAA
>LBNU01000068.1:42412-55767 GCA_014162995.1 Artemisia annua
AATCTAAACAAAACTTCACTCGAATAATGATGAAGTAATAAAAGCCTAGCTCGGCTTATGAAACAAAAGACACGACACTAAAAGGAGACTAAGACTTGAAAACTAAAAATTAAACTCACACATAAATACTCCAAACTCGCTAATGAAATAAGGACCAAACTCGCTAACACACAAAACCCAAACTCGCTAACAAAAGTAATACTCGCTAGGTTTTAAAAATAACAAACTCGCTAGGATTAGAAAACCAAACTCGCTAGGATTAGAAAACCAAACTCGCTAAGTTGAAAATGAAACTCGCTAGATCTTAATACATACTCGCTAGAAATTTAAATAAATGAAACTCGCTAGACTAGGGACCAAACTCGCTAAGAAATTCTAGCCTTACTCGCTAGACCACACAACATACTCGTTGAAATGAAATGAAACTCGCTGGACTATTGACCAAACTCGCTAAGAAATCTAGCCAAGGACCATACTCGCTAGAAATTTCAGCATACTCGCTAGAAATTGTTTTCATACTCGCTAACTTTTTAGAGAATACCCATACTCGCTAAACCCTAAAAACTAAACTCGCTAGGAACAATTTTAGACGCTGGACTCTTTTGTACCGTGAAACTAATGACTAAAAGTGACAAAATCCAATAAAAACTTAATAAGGAACAAGTTTAAGACACTAAATAAGCTACCAAATAAGCCAACGAGCTCAAATACGCCTAAACCATTATCATAAGGCACGAAAACAAATTCTCATGCAAAGGTGGTAAAGGACTTATAGAAGCTTTTGTAAGAATGATAAGAAAAAAAATAAGCTTGAAAGATTAGAAGAAGTAATAAGATTAAAAGACCAAAATAAACTATGAAAGATTTAAGACACCAAAATAAGCTTGCATTAATAAAATTACACTAAGACTTGAAAATAAACTAAAATCTAACTCACATAATATGAAGCTAGGGGAGGGTATTTAAGGGAGCCATGGTGGCTTGACCTTTTACATCTTGTATACTTAGCCCCTTGATCTTCTAAATTATGTGAATACTAAGCATAAACTAGAGATACAACGCTCTTAAACTATCTAAAATAGCAACTTGAGTCCTTGTAACTTTGAGGTGATGTGTTGATGAGCTTTCCAAAGATCTTCAAAAGCATAAAAGTGATCACTTGCTCGGATTTAGAAAGTTAAACTTCATAATTATATTTGAGCTTTGATTAAGCGTCTCTTTTACTTTCTTGAGCCTTTGAGAAATAATTTGTCTTCACGGGATTTTCACAAGCAGATTTCATCTTTTACTTGACTTTCAAACTCTTTTCCACATCTCGTGCTCGTTTTGGGCTTTTAGGTTGCTTTTCATGATGTTTTTGCAATATCCTTACGTGCACAGTCATAAACACAAAAACACGATATCTTTGGCTTTGAACGTTAGTTTTTGGTCTATAATAGTCTAATAATGGTGAATAAAAGGTATGTGAATAAGCACATACCAATGACTTGTAATTTTACATGTTATTGTGTTTCTATTTTCTTCAGCTATCTTAACAAATGTTGGTCCACGTTCATTAGAAGCATGTTTTGAGTCGCGTGGTTCGGCTGTTACTGTGTCGTGTATTCGACTTCTGTTTTTTTATTAGCGTTAAGAGATTATTGTTTATCTTAAATTTTTTTAATAATCTTGGTTATTATTTTTTTATATTGTTTAGTATGGGGTATGTATTATTTTTTTAATGATATTTGCAAATAGTAATTAATATTTTAGGAATATATTTTATTTATTGTATGTATTTTTTAGTACATTGCGTTGTTAAATCCAGGTGTTTAATTTGAAAGATAAGTGGTTACAATATTTAGTTTTAGTCTTTGTATTGTATACGTGTTACCTCTATACATTATAGTGATTTAGTTTAAACACTTTAATGACCACTTATTTTTTATTTTGGTGCAAAATACAAAGACATAAGACTTGAATTTCGTAATTGTCTTTGTGATTTATTGTTTTACTATCATTTTTGTGATTTATTTTTGTATCAAGTTACCTTTCTTCAACTTGATTCTCCTTCGATATGCAACCTGAACTTCCTTAGCCAGATTGGCCAAGTTAAGTACATTTATTGTAATATTGTCTATTATGGAGTGATACGATAGATTGGAATACCTCATGAACTTGGGTAGTTTGTGCACAGATTCATAAGGATCATTCTCCATGTCGCTATAAGGATTAGTAGTAACCTCAATAAGAGGATTCCGGATTGAATATCGCGCTACCACACCACCCAAGATTAACCGTCAACACCTTTGCATCTTCCTCTCAATTCTTCAAAAGAGTCTATATCTTTTTACAGCAACCGTACCAAGTATCTCCTGTCTCTCATACTATACACATGGATTCAACTGTATAGTGAAGATTAAATGCTAGCGTAACGAAACCTGGGTAGTCAACTCTGTCACTTCAGGTGGAGCCACATTTGTTTCCAGCATAATAAGAGACGACGTCCTGAGTCAAAGGCAATCTTGGAGACCAAAGAATAAGTCTTCCAAAACACGCAGCCATTAGAGAAGTCATGTAAGTGTTGGTATCAAATTCATCTTTTTCTGATTGCCTTTCCATCTCAGATTGCAAAAACGTCAACATGTAAATTACCTAAAAACAGCCTATTCATGCTTATTCATGCTTAAGTTTAATTTGATTAATGATACGTAATTTCAAATTAAACACTTAGTATCCTCACATACAAAAATGATTATTGATATACACTTAGTACCCGAACAAGTTGATTATAACAACGATTTTACTTATAAATCATGCCTACTCATGCTTCTGTTTTCCTTTTCTTCTTCCTTTCGGGTGTTGTTGAATTACCATTTTTTCTCCAATCAACCTTCCTCTTTTTCTTCTTCGTTTATTCGCTCTTTTCTTTCACAATGACATCCCCTTCTTCGATATCAATATTTTCGTTTTTTTCACTTCCCAAACTACGATCAGTTTTGCTTTTCTTTTTTTTGTCTTTTTGTTCACAGTGAAATCACTTTTTTAATCTCAGTATTGTGGTTCTTCTCATCAGTTTGCTTCTCTTTCTTTTCTTTCTTTTTTCATTTACCTTCATCTTTTTTGGTCACACTTTCATCAATCTCAACTGGCTCCTGATCAAGATTCTTTTTCTCCCCGCCTTTTCAATAGCTCTGCCCTCGTCTTCCAAACTTCTACAACTTATATCAGATTTAGTTGAAGCTTCTTCCTTTGACCAATTTTAGATACCACACATCTGACGACGAACCACCACGACAGCTATCACGAATGACCCCGGCCTGAAAGCCCAACACCCTAGGTGCTGACCCCCATGCAACATCATGCAACACGCTTGGGTGTATGTTCCCTGGTGGCATATACACAGACCCCGATACCCCTTGACAACAGAAATCAAAACAAATAAATAATAAATGGCAATTAACAGTGGTAACGTAAAACAGTAGCATGAAACATATGTGGCACACTAAAAGGGAAATAAAGAATTAACCATGATCATTTTCATCACCAGAACTGTCATTCTGGTTACGTTTTTAGGAGTACCAGATAGCAAATAAAGGTCCTCCACCTTTCTTTTACCGTTATTGTCAGTAACAGCAGTTTCAGACAACATTGTTTTCTCAACCGAAGGCTGCGTCACAAATGTATAAAATGTTCCATCTAACGTCGAGACTTCAACCGAAGGGTGCAACACAAATGTAGAAAGTGTTCTATCAACCATCGGAACCTGAACTACAGACGCCGGGGCAACACAAAAAGATGACCCTAACTTGATAAATGTAAACGGAAAACCATGTAAGGTTCATGGTTTGCCGCTACATAAAATAGTTTTCAAGATTCATGAAGCAGCTACATCTGGCTTGGTTACCCACCCTAGCCATATAATCCACAATTGTGGAGGGCTAGTGATTTGCTAGGCTATTGGTCTTGCTGGGTGGTGTGTGGAGTCGGAGGTTTACCTGCTAGGTCATGAAGGTGGCTGTCCATGCAAATGACTTGATAGTTAGAAGAAATTACCCCGACTGTTTGGATTTCTTCTTTCTTGGTTTTTTGTTGGACTGTTCGTCCTCCTAGTCAGAAGAGAAACCTTCCTGTAGAGGGAAATATGATTTTCTTTGTCAAGATACAGTTACTAAAAACGTAATGAAACAACATCTAGAAGTTAAGAAGGGTATATAGTGAATACTTTTCATTAGCTGCAAGCAATTTGACGATGCCATCTTGGAGCATTCCTTTATTCTCTGGAATATGTGGTGTTTCACTTTCCTCTGCATCTTTAATGTTTTTATTCTATCGAGGTTGTCGTGGTGTTAACTTTTCAGCCCATTTTCTGCGACGTTCTTTAACTTCACGCACAACTCTGAAAAGAACAACATGTATGACTTAAAAAAAGATTACATGGNAAAAAGGCGTCATTGATGTTGAGGAGAGGAAACACAAGCATCCTTGAAAGGGCATCGTCGTTGTTGACGGAATACTGTCATCCTGAATAGGGCATCGTCGAAGAGATCAACAGAGTACAAGCTCCCCTAGCTAAGTGCTCCCTCTAAATGAGGGCACCGGGGAATAGAGCTATGGTGATGTGCTACAAAAACAAGTTAGAAACAAAGCACATGCATATATATATATAGCAAAGTATGGAGAAATAAGATGAATATAAGTGTGAAATTAATTATATAGAGCATGAATCAGATAGAGAATCAAAGGGAAAAATCTGAATATATGCTTCTACCGGGGACGGTCCCGTAAATAGGTAGACGGTCCCTTATTGATTGAGGAACGCAAATCCAATAAAGGACCGCCGGCAGTAGGCATCCTGGTTGGCAGATGTGTTGTGATTTTAGTAACGTCCCATTTTTAAGGTTGAATAATTTTAGTCCATTTTCAAGTAAACCATGACATATATCACAACATGTTAACATAATTTAAACACCTAATCATTCATTCATTCCATACATGAAAGGCATACAATAAAATTAATAGTTAACACATAGTCCTAATACATCTCATAGAACTAACTAGGAGTCCTATTTTCCTAGAGCATGCTTGATCCAAGACTTAATCCTCTTGAATTATTCAACTAAACATGTAGGGATGATGGCGATTGAGGTGGTGGTGGAGCCGATGGTGGCATTGTGGCAAGAGGAGTTGGTTGAGTGTTTTGTTGAGAGAGNCATTCCATACATGAAAGGCATACAATAAAATTAATAGTTAACACATAGTCCTAATACATCTCATAGAACTAACTAGGAGTCCTATTTTCCTAGAGCATGCTTGATCCAAGACTTAATCCTCTTGAATTATTCAACTAAACATGTAGGGATGATGGCGATTGAGGTGGTGGTGGAGCCGATGGTGGCATTGTGGCAAGAGGAGTTGGTTGAGTGTTTTGTTGAGAGAGAAGGTACTCAAGATATCCAAACATGTAGTGAAGCTCATCTCTAAGTGAGGAGATGAGATGGAAGTTATGATAACAACATGCACAACCAATGGTGTGGTTGTTTACAAAGTTGTAATGAAGAGAAGATTCTATGTTTGGGGATTGTGGTGGAGTGGATGGAGTATATTCCAAATGACCATTTGGTGAAAGAGTTAGAGATTTATTAGGTGGATGTGGATGTGAGATCCTTGGAGGAGGAGACATGTTTCCAAGATAGGGTGAAAGGTTTTCAAGGAAATTTGGTAGTTGAGATGATGAAGTAATTTGTGGACTTGAAGAGTTTGATGTGTTGATGGAAGAGGATGAGTTAGTCACAAATGGTGTGCAAGCACCCAAACTAGAGTGAGTGAGTAAGAGTGATGAGTTTTTGATGAATGATGTGAATGGTGATGAATTAGGTGTTGATGAGGATGATGAAGTACCTCTGATGGAGGGAGTTTTGAGAGGTGCATTTGGTGTTTGAGAGGATGGGTCCTTTTGAGTGAGATCAATGAAGTTTGTTTGTGGTGGTGTAAGATTGATTTTAGGTCTTTTGTTTGATAAGGACAAGGAGGTTGAAGGAGACCCCATTGTAAAAGATGAGGATATGGGGGATGATGTGGGTGATGAATATTATCATGAAGCATGGATGTTTAAATAATCAAGAGGAATTATGGAATGGGTAAAGCATGCATTAGGAAATTGTAAGCACATGCAAATGTTTTGCTAGGTGGTGAAAATCACGAAATAGGGCACCAGGTTTGCAAGAAATGAGAAACAGTGCAAGAACCCGTGACATAGGGCTGACGGTCCCTTAAATGCTGGACGGTTCGTTATCGTTAAGGGACCGTCACTTTGATAAGGGACCGCCGACAGTAGAGTCTCAGGTTTCAACCCAGTTTTCCATTTCAGCAAACCTGCACCTGCAGGCTGTTCTGGTGTAATACATAGCAGCACAAAATTTAAAAGCCTATTTTAAGTGCTAGTTTAATGAGTAAGCATGCAATAACATCAATCCAATAATTATAACAGTCATCCATTCATTCGATAGATCAAGTTTATAATTAAACAGACTAACAAATAATGATGGATTTTTGTTAGATGATACAACCATGAAAAGATCACCTAATACCATCAACATAGAGTAAATGAACATAGTAGCAATTATCTAAATACACATCAAACATAGTGTTCAGGGAAATTGAAACATGTTTCACAAACAATTGACATATTATAGGACATTTGACATTTACTTTTTCTTCCCCAATATCTTGCGAATTCCCTTTCCAATTGACTTCCATGCACCTCGACTCTCATCCCTTGATTGATGTTGCATGTTCATGATTTGGGTTAGGCGGGCTGAAAAATTTTCAGAGTTCCAATCCTCAGGAGGAAGATCATGAAAGACTTGGGGGTACCCGGAGGGTAGGGAGTTGACATAGGTGACCGGAGATGGGGTACTGACACGTGAAGTTCCTTCATCATAAGACACATCATCGTCATCGTTGGGATTAAATGATGATCTATGAGCGAAGGACCTTGAACCTACTGACCTTCTTGATCTAGTCCTAAGTTCTTACCCTACCGACCTTCTTGACCCGTTGTAAAACCCACATTTTCATAACATGTTTAAATTACCAAAATGCCCTTATAACTTAAAACTTAAATAAGCACTTATATAAACGTCAAATAAATCCTAAACACTCGGTGATTAACAACATATGATATATGACAATTTTTATATGAACATTATAATATTCTAAATGCCTTAAAAATGTTTGTCACATTATTAAAAATGTATATGATCAAAAATAGATTTATTTTGTATACTTTTAATTATTTAAATCATATAAATAAGGATAAATACTACATATTTTGGGAAAGAGTTACTAAATCAGAAATTGACTCAATCACAATCAATTTGGCCGAAAATCACTCCCCCCTCCCATCTATATACACGGTTCTCAATATTTTACCTTTATACATTTTCAAAACCCTAAAAACACCACAAAAATCTCACTGGTAGCTAGATAATTTTTGGAGGCTCCAAATCATTTTTCCTGGACGTGATCTAAGCCATAAAGGTTGGGAAAATTTGTGGTTAGGGTTGTGGTAGCTTGGTTCGATCGTTGGAGTTTTCTAGGTTCAAATTAATCCAAACCGAGTGTATTATTTTGTTTCTGCTCTTTCTCTCGTTAAATCTTCAATAAGGTAATTTTTTTCACCTTAAAATCTATATGGAACGTGTAAAAATTACCCATGCATGCTGGAAAAATTGTATGAGTCAAAATATAATTTAAGACCCTAAAAAGGAAATAAATCCTTAATCGGCAGGTATGACTTTTGGAATACTTTGAGTTATTTTATACATCCTCTATACATGTTATAAACTCTAATAAAATTGGTCTCATGATTTTTGAAGCCTATAATCTTGTTGTGGAATTATTTTGTTATCGGCTAAATAAAAAAAGAAAGAAATAAAATAAAATAAGGGTCGAATGGGTTAGGGTTAGGGATTAGTTATTTTGTTTTGAGTAATTAATGTGTTTAATGATAAATTTAATGATTGTAGATTGGGAAAAATTTAGGGTTAGGGTTTGTGAATTATATTTAAAACCGATTGGATTTTAAAAAAAGTATAGGGTGTGTTTTGTAATTATATAAACTTAAGGGTTGTTTTTGTAACTATGTATATCTCGGCATTAATAAAATAAAAGGGCTAGAATTGTCATTTTATGATAATATGTGGACTTATATGTTTATTTGGTTAATTATGTGATTTATATGTTAATTAAATAATTAATAAGGTTTATATTGTAAATATTGTAACTAGAAGGACTAAAAATGTAAATATGGATTTATGAGGGATGTTTCGACTTGAAATTAGTATAAGGGCTGATTGTGACATTTTTGTAAAGTTATGTGACTTATGTGTTAATGATATTAGTTAATGGTTTAAATATGGAAAATGGATAAATTAAAGGATTAATATGTAACTTTTGAAAACTTAAAGGTGTAAAGTGTAAAATTGACATATTTGGCATTCTTGACTTATGTTTATGTGTTATAATGTGAATACTTTCATTTGCGACCCTTAACTTGTTATATTTACACTTTCGACCCTAAAACATATCATATGACCTAATGAAACCCTAATTTCAGAAAACGTTTATAAAATAAAATCCTTAATACATGAGGCTATTGAACTTGGTAAAATGACAAAACTAACTTATATGAATATGTTAATATGTGGAAACTTGCTAATTTTGGAAATCTGCTAATTATGGAAACCTGCTATTTTTGGAAAGTACTATTTATGGAAACCTTCTAAAATTGGAAACCTTCTAAATAAGGAAACTTACTAAAAATATAGTCTTCTAAAATGCTTAAACTACTTAAAGTGGAAAGTTACTAAAAATGGAAAGATAACTAAAAGAGGTAACTTACGTGATTTGAACTCTTCTTAATTCGAATCCATTCTATTCTAGGTTTGGTGAAGCGGGAATGACCATTCTCCTTTCGTTTGATCTCGGTTTGTTTTGACTCGGCAAAGGTACAGATATTCCGTACTCTTTCAGTAAGAGTGCACACTTTCTCTCTCTTGACTTTGTCTTTGACTTGATTATCGTGTTATGACTTCCGTTTGGTCTTGGTTATGATCCTTCNCTATGATTTGTTTGCAGGGGCGTATGGATGCATCCTAGTTTTGTTTGTTTGATATTTGTTTGGGCTACGACCATTATGATGAAGACATGGATTTGGACTTATATATATTTGTTTGGTAACTGGGCATGCGTGCATGCAGCCCCTCACATTTTGGGAGCTAGCTACTCCATGGATACTTGAGGACTCCCCTCTTACTACATTTGGTATTCCGAGGTCTCTCCTCCGAATACAAGGATTACGAAGATATGATATGGTTTGTTTGGATATTTGTTTGGCCTGGGGTAATACTGACACCTACACTCACCTTATACCTTGACCCTTTTATCCTATTTTGTTACCTTGTACTTATTATGTTTCTCTTGACTCTACTCACTGTATTTCATTCGTATCGTTCCTCTGCTTTTGCTTTGTTACCTGTATATATATCTATTCACTGAGCTTTGTAAGCTCAGCCTCAATTCTTTTCTCATGCGGTATGTTTAGTAGGAAGCTGGGTTATGGATGAGAGATCTTATTTTGGGCTAGAAGACTTCACCCCGATTAGTTACTGGCTGGACTTAGAGAAGATTAGAAGTATTTGCTGCTGGGCTTAGTATACTGTACTTGGGCTTAGTTCATTTTTGTTACTCTTTTGTATTTTGTATTTTGTTTAGTTTTCCTTGTAACCCTTGTAAACTTGTACGGAAATGTATCTCCGTTTCGCTTGTGTTCTGATTTGACTCCATAATGTTACACTTTAGCCCTTCTCGGGTTGGGGTGTTACAATTATGGTATCAGAGCCAGGTTTGGATTGGCGGATTCAACAACCGTAGAGCTTAGGCTATGACCTGTGAGTTTTGGACCATTAGGCTTCCATTGTAAGGACATTGGAAACCACTTTGAGGATTTGCTTTAATATTTCCCTGCATGAACTTAAGTTTTGACTGGTAAGGAATGGGTAGACTTTAAGAGATTTCTTATGTATCTTTGCTTCCGCATTACTCTGATTCGTGCCTTACGTTTAGCTGTGCCTTTTTGGAATCATCCTTTTGGAGTTAGAAATTTTTGCACCACCTAAGTTTACCACTAGTAAGTTTGAAGGCATTTAAGATTGCATGATAATGCATAACGCTATATTGATCTTATCATTGATCTCTGATCTAATTGTTAATCCTTTTGATACCTCTTCGGACATTCTGAGAATCTCCATGACGATGATGTATTTGATGCACACTATGGTCATCTCAAGCTTTTGGTAATCATTTGTAAGCTTTCCGATGTTATTTGATTTTGTTTTATCCATCTTTGTTTCCATGAGGAGTATTGTGGTATTTTAACATCGAGAATAAGAATGTTTTTCCTTCACTTTGGAACGATAAAATCGGTTATGTTAATCTACCTTCCTTTGGAAAGTCAACTTCGATTTGATTCTGATATGAGATTGGTTGCTTAAGCATTCGAGATGCTGACGACTGTCCTACTATGTCTCGCCTTTGGTGTTTAGAATTATTTTGAACTCCCTACTACGATTACCGATTGTTGAACCTTGATATCACTTTTGCTCTAGAGACTCGTACGTTATTTTTTTTTCAGTGATGAAGTTTTCTTACACCTGCTTTGTACACCGAGGGATGAACCTTATTTTGACACCCTGAGTTCCGGTTATGATTACTGCTGAACCACCAAGTTTTCCACCGGAGGACGGAGCGGGACAGAACCTGAAGATGACAAACAATGGTGACTACCCTGAAGAGTTGAAGACATTCCTCGCAAGCCGGAAGAGTTGACGTGCAGAACATAAGAACCTGGTCAAGATGGCGAACTCGGAGCCGATGAAGACATGCACTCTCACTTCCCTATTCATTTTAGTTGTACTAAGATGAATTGAGAGCGGATGCAGACTGGATGATGAGGAAATTGAAGATCGTACCAGAGATTCACATTACTCCATCACATTCCAAGAAGAACTGCAGAAGGCTTGAGGAACCAAACTCAAGTTAATGATTCCGTCTCACTCTCAGACTGGAAGGCGAACAAAGACTGATTACTTGGACATAAAAAGATTTTGAAGGGACGAATTCTTGAAGCGAACTGTATGATGGAAGAATTGATGCCTTGGTGACATGTTTCTTTCTCATGAGGGTTGTTTGATTTTGTTACGTCCTTTCGAGTTTCATCTGTTTTGCCGACATCGTTTGTTATTAATCTTGAATAGGACTAACCTAGGAGATAGTTGGACTGTTAGGTGGATTTGTAGATTTGTTTCACTGATTGAGATAAAGTATGACCATCATGAGGGCATATTTATATAATGCTAGTATTATGACGTCTGGCCAACGTAATAATACTTACATCATATAACGTGCACTTGTTGTGTTCATAGGATGTCTTGAGAAGTGCCTTAGTGGAGACTTATATTCTGTTTTCGTTTGCGACGATCTGCGAATAGTGAGACTTTAGGATCCTTTCGATCTGTACGTTTGATCTGCCTTATCGTCGTATGTTTTGATACGTTTGGATACGCGTCACGCGATTGTTGACTTCTATGTTTTGATAAATCCTAAGTTCCGTTGTAGAGCTTCCCGCCATTTGATGTTATCGATCAACTTATCTTCTGCCTATATGGATTTGATTCGTTACTATTAAGAGCTACACCTATGCCTTTCTATGTATACACTCCTCACATCCGATGGATCCGTTTCATGATGATCTGATATGAGTTAATATATGAAGCTTTGGATTTTAAGAATCAAGGTCTGTCGGTTTACGAGAACACCTCTGGAAGTTTGTATTGGAGACGAAACCTTTTGAAAATCTGACGAGTTAAACCCATATGTCACTTCATGATGCTGTCATTCGATCCATACCCATCTGATCAGTTCAATTCCTTGTCCGCGAATGGAATACCCACCTAATCCTACGTCTTCCTGTGAATATCTTTTAAGGGGATACGATTATTGATGAGTATGTAAATACTCATCATTTTTACCTAATCTGAACTGCCAAAACATCCAAAAACACTCAATAATGCATCAAAATAATGAAAATATTCCAAAAGTGTGTTTTATGTGTTCTAGATGCAAAATGTTTGAAAACAAATGAAAAACGAACAAAGTTTGCGCAATTGGCAGTTTCAGTCCCTCAACTTTCATAATTTGTCAAATCTAGTCCCTGGTTATTTCAAAATATGCAAAATATCATAAAAGGTCCTTGGGGATTCATAAGTTGTCAAAACAAACCCTTTGAATATCAAAAATCAAAAATTTACAACTTTGGTCCCCCAAGTTTGAAAAATGTCAAAAATAGTCCTTGGTGAATTTAAAAGTGAAAATAATCAAAAATAAACCTTGTACTATTCATAAATGACAAAATTGATCCTTGTGGTAAATTTTTGGAAAATTACAAGTTTGGTCCTTCAAGTTTGGAAGATTGACAGATTTGGTCCCTGGAATTTCAAAAGTGGAAAAAGTCAACACAAGTCCTCACACTATTCACAATTGGCAATATTCACCCCTGTGAATACTTTGGAAAAGGTGCAAAATCAGTCCCTTGAAAATTCAGAAATTACACTTTTGATCCTTGGGCTTACAACACTACAAAACCAAACTGATCACCTTAATTCTAAAACCCAACATCCAAATCCAACCCAATCTACAAACCAGACCCCCTTGGCCCTTTTCTTCCCTGGCCCAAATTCCCCAAGCCCAATCCACCTTTTAAATATTATAACCCCCTCCCCCTCCCTTCCCCGTTCACACTCAACACCCCCATCTCCACTTGCCTGCAACCTTTCACCACTCCCACTTGCCTATCACTTCCCACCGCCCAACCATTAGACTTCAAGTACATAGATTAAGTTGTTTCCTTGCCTTGTGAAAGTCCCTCCATCATGAACCGTTAATTATGCTTAAGCGAGAGTGAGTGGATAGATCTATTGAGGGTGACGCCTCCATCCGTGTTGGTTTTGACCAACAGTCAAGCGGATGCATTTCATTTCTTTTTCATTTGAGTGTCTGGCAAAAAACTCTTAAGGGCACCAGAGAATTCAGTCATAGCGTCGGGGTCATGAGCTTAAGGCTATTGTACTACTATTTTTATGTGACTTATGTCATGCCTTTTTATACTTGTGGCTATCGTATAACAGTTACTTGTGATTACCGTAAAAGTATTCCGATTACATAATTCAAATCCTGTTGGCGGTGGGTTGTGAACACACAGGTTGCAAGTCTTGTTATGGCCAAGACTTGGAACCGGGTGGATTTACAATGCCTTC
>LBNU01000068.1:83009-96334 GCA_014162995.1 Artemisia annua
GGTAAAAGATAGTTAGGGAGTAATGAAATCTAAGTAAACACAATTTTCTCCATACTGTTTTCACAACCAAATAGTTTAGATAATTTATTTTCTTTTGCAATAGTAGTAATTTTGGGTTAGTTGACTAGCAACTAATTCCGCCCACTCCTTCAAAACCGAGATTTTACTTGCTTTCATAAAAACATAAAAATACAAAAAGAATCTTCCTTCCACCCTTAGGCCTATTAGAGTAGTTTTTCTATCCTAACGAACACTATTCCTTCTGATAGAACGATCAATCCCCCGTACTTACTAATATCCTATACTACTACGGTCAGGTACACTACCTGGTGGCGTTGTAAGCCTCTTGAGATCCCTCGAGAGGTAAAACCTATTGTAAGGTCACAAAACCACGCATCAAGTTTTTGGCGCCGTTGCCGGGGAATAGTTATTGTTTAGGTAGAATTTTTATTTTATTAGGTCTACTCACAAGATTCCTATCAAGTGAGATTTTTTTCTTTTTATTTTGTAGCTTTCTCGTAGTCTATCTTTTCTTTGTGATTTTGTTTGTAATTTGCTTCAAATGGACTTTTCACTTATACTTCTAAGATTGCAAGATAAGGTTGAGTGGCTAGAACACCAAGGAATTCAAAATACCTCATTTAGAGACACCTATGGATCATATGGGCTTTCATCCAGGATAGATTCTTATGAACAACCTCCATGTTTAGGATTTCGTTTTAGAGAAGCTAATAGGAAAAGCGACCTAGTTTACCAAGGAATTGTGGATAGAGCAGTAGCAATGAACAATAAGTTGGATGAAGCACTAGGTTTGCTTTTATCACTACCTAAGAAAACAATTGAGGAGGATTTAGCCGAGCATGATCACATTGATCAAAAAACCTAAGTTTTATTATCGATGAGGATAAATCTCAAGAAACAGATGATCAATCTTTTGGGCAATTTGAATATAGCAGTTGTGATCCTTATGATTCGGATATAGAAGTTGAGATGCCTAAAGAAGCACTTGAGATACTTGCGAGAATGCTTAGGATAGATTATACTAAAACACATGATGAGGATATAGGTGATCTTGACACGTGGAATGATGAGGTAAATAACATAAGCCCACAAAATACTTAACCATCATTTGAGGCACCCACATCGCCCGTGACTTACCCGGAAGAAGTAGAAGAGACTTTAGGAATCCCGATGGAGGTAGAACCTTTTAACCAAACAAAACTAGAGGATATAGGTTTGAACACTTGTAATGATAACCATACTCTTAGTTCTAGAGAATTTCCTAGTGTTGATAAACCGGAACCTCAACCTTTACACAACTTTTCTTCCTTAGATTTACATCTAGGAGACAAAAGGGGAACCGACCCACCCATCAACCAATATTATCCGGGTAGTTTTAAGATGAAGGAAGCCATTCACTCCCCACCTTCACCTCACGTGGCATATTTCCACCCTAAGGGTGTGTATCACTACCTCCACCCGCACTTAATTCAAAGTGTAGGGGAAACCTCCCCTATTTCTGTTAAATAAGGGTAGAGTCAGGCTCGTGACTCGAACAAAAACAAGCGCTTATTGGGAGGCAACCCAAGTTTTAGTTGTTTGATTGTTTGTTTATTTGCGTTTATTTGATTCCGTATGTGTGTCTTTTTCTTATTGTTTATTGTTCATGTATCAAATATGAAATTGTAAAAATGCTTTATTTTGTTTTTAACTTCGTCTTAACTACATATAAAGGTATTTTGCAAAAGATAAGTGTAAGGGAAATCTAAATTTGTTTTTAAGAACAAGATTGAACATGAACGGTAACAATAAGATATAAGCATGCATATTAGTATTTGTTTGAGTCAAATGCTTGTATCGAGTCATAATGAATTTTTGCAGGAATTCCAGGAAGTAAGATATAGTTTTTCCAGAATTTTTCCCGGAAGCTTAACATGAGAATTCTGTCAGAATTTTATGACGGCGTCAGGGTTAACACCTGACGGCGTCAGGGTTAACACCTGACGGCGTCAGGTTAAAATTTTCTGCAATTTTTGAAAGTTTTGTATTTTTCCTAAAACCTAAAAAGTTTTGTCAATTATTTAACTTATAATCTCCAGGAATTCTGCAAAATATTCATTCCACAAGCATTATATCCTATTATGTAGATTTTACCGTCGATTTTACGCGAGGTTGGCCTTTATCTTTTTCAGGTTAACAGGTTATTTTGGACAAGAAGACGTTTAATATTTTGGAAGGGAAGCTTTGAACGTTCGTCTCAGTTGGAAGAAGATCTAATCATGTTACTTCATTATCCACGTCAAACGATTCAGGGGAGTATTTGATTTCATTCATTCATCTTATTTAATTTTACGTCTTTTATTTGAACATTGGGGACAATGTTCGGTTTAAGTGTAAGGGGTTAAATGAAAGCACCGTTGAGAATACACCTATGCTTGATGTTTTGCTTTGTTTGATAGTAAATTTGTAATAAAACCAAGAGAAATGTTTGTTAGGGCAATTTAAAATTTTTTACAACATCTAGAAGTGAAACCTTGATCTTAATGAGCGTCTCATGAATAGGAAATTGTATGACTAGCACAAAACCGTACCACTAAAAAAATTTCCACCCTAAATATGTGAGGTTCGCCCCTACAATTGGTAGGAAAAGCACCCATCTTTGGTGCTATGATGTGTGTACCGGTAGCATTTAGATTCTAGAACTTGCGTTAGGACCATCTCAAATCCACAAGTGAGACTACATTCGTGTAGTTAAGATTTACTACATGATAAGAGTCATTAGGATTAACTCATTGCTTTACACCCGTATATTTGTTATAATTACTTTGACTTCATTGGTCAAGTAATTCTCCCACACCTTTGCGTTGTATCCATTTTTGGTACACGATACCCCTAGTACACCCCTCCGAGCCTATCCTTTCGTTTCGACCTTTGAGCATCTTACGCAAAGTGAGAATTTGTTTACACCCCACTAAATGTACACCCAAATCGCCTTAGCCCACCTTGTATGCACCCACCTTTGGTGCATTATTGTGAAAACATTTGTTAAACCCTTAGTTAATTATCCGGTCAATTACATGGTTGCTAAGTTAAGTCATATCCTTGTACATATTGTTTTGGGATGATTGGGACTCATGGGTAAAGTACTAGTTATTACCCCCATACGTGCTAAATATTTTAAAAAATACTCCAAGTTTTTCAATTATCTTAATTCGAGTCATTAGAATAGTAATTGTAAAGTTATGTAAAGATTCAAGTGTAAGGGGAATGCAACTCCCCTATGATGTATTATTTTGGATGGTAAGGCAAGAGTGTATGAAAAAAAAATCGAAAAATTCAAGAAAAATAAATATGAAAAAGAAGAAGAAAAACATACGGACTACCATCCCGTTTCCTTTGATGTTCTTTTTAGTTTTTGTTATTTCATTTTTAGACTAAGATTGAGTCGAGTCTTGAGTTAAGCAACGATGTAGAGTGCATGTATTTGACCATGATAATTAACTTGCCACCACTAAAATACCCTTTATTCCAACCAAACCGTGTTTATCATATCCCTACACCTTACGTTACAACCCTTTGGAAAGACCTCTTTGATAGTTTATCATAAATGCTTACGCCTAGTGGAGGAGTAGTTGATCCTCTCCCAAGCCTATGGTAATCTATTTGCTATGACAGGTAGTGAGTGTTATTTTCCGTTTCCATTTATGAGATATAAACTTTATGACACTTGAGAGATGTGAGAATCCTAACTCTATTTGTGAGGCGCTAGTGTATGATTTCCGTGCTTGTTATGATTAGGGTCTAATAACTATTTGTTGTAATTACTTTTATATTCGTGTTGAATGACCCCTAACCCATATTTTGATTGGAATAAAAGCTCATTTGCTTGAGGACAAGCAAATCTCAAGTGTAAGGGTATTTGATGTGACGAAAAGTGTTACGCTTTTAGGGGGTCATTTAAGCCCTAATTCGTATAAATGTGATCAAATATTGCCCTAAATCGTTCCTTTTGTCATTTTAAGTACTTTTGAGAGGAATTCTAGAAAACATGCATATTTGGACGTTTTTGGAGCATAAAAGTGAAGAAAACAACAAAGTCTCAAAAGATGGTGAATTTACAACCTGACAGCGTTAGAGTCACAAGGTGACGCCGTCAGAAAGCCTTGACAAAAGAGTGAAATCCATTTTTCAAATGACGGGCCAGAAAGATTTTGGGAACTAACACCTGACGCCGTCAGGTGTTAGAAGATGTAGGCCGTCAGGAGTAAAGTTAAAGAGTGACGGCCAAGAAGGATTTATAAGGTGACGGCGTCAGAAGTGGATCTAGGCCATCTGAGAAACCTAATGGCGGCGAGCTGACGGCGTCAGCCCTTATAACCTAACACCGTCATAATGTAAAATCTATATATAGTTTTCTAATTTTCATTCATTGAGTGTGGAACTTTGTGGAGAACTTTTAGGGCAGAACCCTAAGACGAATTTTCTTTAACTTTTAGGGTTTCCAACCCTTGGAACCCTCATGCTTAATTAAAGATAAGTCTTCACTTTAATTTAATCATCATGTCTATGTGTTGGTTAACAATCTATCTTGCTTGTCTTTCAATTAACATGTGTAGCTAAATTCTCTAGTGTTTGCTTAGATCTATTGAAAACTAACTATTAATTATTGGTTAATTGGTGTGTGTTGTTGTTTGTTGGGATGATTGTTCCATCAATGTTAGGCTCAAGAAAACTGGCCAACCTCCTTTATGGTAACGTGCTTGAACGTCTTAAGAAACATGTAGCCAAGGCATACTAGGCTATAAAGGTAGTATTTAACGCATGAGCCACTGTTTACAATCCCTATGGTTGTGTCGTGCATGGCATAGGAGGAGATAAGAGCTCATAGAATTGGAGAGATATGTATGCCACTCCATGAGTTATTAGGAATACACCTTTCATCCATACAAGTGACATACACATCAATTAACCGGTAAAAGATAGTTAAGGAGTAATGAAATCAAAGTAAACACAATTTTCTCCATATTGTTTTCACTACCAAATAGTTTAGATAATTTATTTTCTTTTGCAATAGTAGCAATTTTGGGTTAGTTGACTAGCAACTAATTCCGCCCACTCCTTCAAAACCGAGATTTTACTTGCTTTCATAAAAACTTAAAAATACAAAAAGAATCTTCCTTCCAACCTTAGGCCTATTATAGTAGTTTTTCTATCCGAACGAACACTATTCCCTGTGAGAGAACGATCAATCCCCCGTACTTACCAATATCCTATACTACTACGGTCAGATACACTGCCTGGTGGGGTTGTAAGCCTCTTGAGATCCCTCGAGAGGTAAAACCTGTTGTAAGGTCACAAAACCACGCATCAGTGACCATTTGGATAGTTGCAACATGGGTTACTTCTCAATATATGTATCTATATATTTGTCCAATATGACTCCAAAAACCATTTGTTTAGCATGTAATTATTAATGCTTTAAATATGAGCATACATATACATATAAAACATAGATAATTTTATTTCATGAAAGAAGCATACAACAAGAACTACTACAAACATAAGATGGAAGCAAATGATTACAACATTTTTACTTATTAAGTTTGCCCAAGCAAACTCACTTCTTCCGCCATTGAGCCGCATCCTTTGCAAGATTCTTCACGACATTTGCCATCATCATGAAGTTGTTCTTGTATGCAAGGTGCAACTCTCTCAACTCCTCTTGAAGGTCCTTGACCTCATTCTCAATCTTGATGGATTTCATACAACAACTACACCTTTGCGTATGGTTGTTATTTGAAGCATCAAGATTCGGAGGGAGAGGGTACCCCGGTTTGTACCAAATGGGGTCACTCCAAAGGAACTTCATAACATAATTCCTAAGAACTTCATTGTCAATACATGTTGGATTTTCCCATTCATCATTTTTGGTGACGAGTTTTTTTTTTTTTTTTTTTTTTTTTTTTTTTTTTTTTTTTTGGGAGTTAAGTTTTGAAGGAAGAGGATGAAGTGTGTGTACATGAAAGTGATAATGTGATTTATATAGAAGGGAAGAAAGGTGGTAGGTATGAATTAAGAAACTAGTTCTTTATGTTTATGATGAGTTCAAGTACTTAGGTGCTTGAAGAGATGGTCACGCCATCTAAATCATGTACCAATATGTCATTAAGCATGTGATGGTGTAAGGAATAAAAGAAATAGATGAGCTATGTAGAGGTGGAGCTAAGATGTTATTTTTCATAGTGAATTATGCATGCACCAAAGTTATGCATGAGACATTAATTAAGTTTAGACATGCAACATGTATTTATCTCATAAGGAGAACAAGTAGAATTAGATACAATATCTTTAACACAAGTGTGAATTGTGTTTTGACCTTTTATATAATCTTGGAAACTTAACATAGTCAAAATTATCGAGATGAATCAAGATAATGTGTGTCAAATTTCCTCGTTCGAACACATAGTATAGACATGTAGGATCTAGGATATTATCAATCATTGTTTGAATGATGAGTTGATACATATTTTTCCTCTTGAAAACACAAAATGTTTCCTTCCATGCCTTCACACGAGTCCTAGTCACATAAGCTCTAAGAGCGTTGTAAATGACTTCTAGACGATGTGTTTAGTTTCAAAAGATTGTTCTCTTAAGATGCATGGCCACCATGAACATCTAGACCTATCCCAAGATAATTTGGATTTTTGGTAGTGTCATGCCAACACCTAATTTTGTTTTGTTTGTGATCTAAGAGTTCTTTTATTCAAGTCACTGATAACTTGTTTAATGGGATGATCTCTTGCTTCTCTTACATTCTTAGGATTGCCGTCATCCGAAACATTAACTTGTAATGTTGGCGACCCTTCATGATTTTGAACTACATGTTTGCTAACCACGTCATCTTCTACCGAAGAAGATAGTTTGGGCTCGGGCATGCTCTCATCAAAGGTAACATTAAGCACTATGTATGCTTTACTAGTTTGAGAGTATCCTATGAAAACACCTTCTTACGACTTTGGGTCGAACTTGGTGAGGTATTCTTTGGTGTTAAGTATAAATACTTTGCAACCAAAAACCCTAAAGTATTCTAAGGATGGTTTTCTATTTCTACGTATTTCATATGGAGTTTTATTTATGACCTTTCTTATATAGACTCTATTGAAAATATAACATGCGGTATCTAGGGCATGACACCAAAACTTTTGTGGAATGGATTGTTCATCAAGCATAGCTCGACTCATCTTTCTTAACTTATGATGTGTTCTTTCAACAATCTCATGTGATTGAGATGTGAACGAGCCCAATAAGTTATAAGATATTCCGTGTTGTTCACAAAAGGTTCCAAATTGCATTTTATCAAATTCACTACTATGATTTGTTCTAATTGAAACAATTGAACAATCAAGTAGGTTTTCAAGTTTCTTTCTTAAAATGTTGAATTTATTTAAGACTCCTACTTTATTTTCTAAGAATAAGACCCATGTATGATTTGAATGATCATCTATGATCATTAAAGTGTAGAAGTTTCCTCTATAACTTTGGATCAGAGATGGACCATATAAATCTAAATTAATCAACTCTAAAACCCTATTTGCCACACCCTGAAAATACCTATTATATGGCAGCGGAATTGAATACCTGGGTGTAACGATCATGGCATCTTATACAAGGTTATATTGAACGACCTAAAGTGTTATTTTGTAAATACAACGTTTGATCATTTATTTAAAACATACAGAGTCTACAAACATAGTCCCATAAGGTTTTACAAGTTTATTGAAAATAAGTTCGACAAGATCAAACGTAACATAAGTGCAATGAAGTAAAAGTGTGAGACGCGTTGACTCCACGACTCCATGAAGGTCCAAATGCATGTCACATGAGTTACTTTAATTACCTGAAAATACATTGCTAAAACGGTAAACAATAATGTTGGTGAGAAATCAAAGGTTTATGAAAATGAAATGTTATACGGTAACCTCAAGTATAATATGTATGACATAAGTCAAATGAAAAATAGTACAATAGCCGTTAAGCTCATGACCCCGAAGCTAGACTGAATGAAATGCCCCTCCAGAGTATTTTTCCAAACACTCTAATAATGATAAAAATGAAATGCATCCGTTTGACTATTGGTATAACCAACGCGGATGGAGGCGTCACCCTCAATAGATCTATCCACTCACTCTCGCTTAAGCATTATACTTGAATTTGATACTTAGGTCCGTACAAAAATGGGTGCAATGTATTCTCCCCCGTGGGATTTGAAATAAATAATGAAATGTAAACGGGGCTATGAAAACTCACCTTAAGTGATGGTACAGTATGTAGTGAATGAAATGAAGTGGTGAGGTGCAACTCCTAGCCGCAACCTAAAATGAATGCATGTAATCTAATTGATATTATGAAATGAATTCATGTATGCACTTGCACTTGTAATCTATACCACTCGTATTATTTCAAAATATGTATAATCGTCGAAAATATAATTTATATTATCGTATCAAGTCATAATGTATTTTACATGTTCACATGGTGTAAAGATGTTTTATGATAGTCGTTTGGTGATAAATTGTTAAAATACAAGTTTTCGTCGTAAAATATAACTTACAATTTCTTAAAACGGCTCAAGTGACCTCGGAAAACTAGTTGTAAAATAGTGTATACTGGGAATTAGAAAGCAAACTCAAATGTTCTGGAAAGCTTGCTACATTATCTAAAAGTTCTAACACTGAAATGTTTCCCTTATGTGCAAAGATTATGAAATAAACAGTTGTGAAGTGAGGTGTTTAGGCCAAAACTGCCATTTCTGGGCAGTTTTTAGGAATATTTGAGAGGTAATAGTTTACTGTTTGTAAGTCCAAATGACATAAGGCCAAGTGATTTGAAAAGAACTCCAAGAGTACTAACTTTTGTTCCTTGGAGTCCCAACTCCAGAGCTGAGTCAATTGACGGGAAAATGGCCTCAAACATGGGTGTTTGCAAGTTTTCTGGGCACTTAGAAATTTTAGTGAACCAATATCTTTGAAAATTCGTAACTAATTCGTTATAAGGCCATTTCTTGTGTTCTTTATATCCCCGAAATGGCGAGAAAGTGTACTAGCATATTTTCAACAGTTTGGTATGTTTTAATATGGTCTAAGGCTCGTTTTTGGTCCATGAAATTCGTGCATCAGCACTACATTTTTCTAAAAAATATATATAGTTAGTGTAACTCATTTTTGGCATATCGTTTTCGTCGTAAGTACGTTTTTAGTGATTCAAGCGGCCATATTTTCGTCTTTGAATGTATTTTATAGTTCTTGGGTCCAATATTAGCCAAAACCTACTGAGTTTATCATATTTTTGTAAATAAGGACAGTAGCAAAATATATAGTGTTAAAAATGGTTTTCCTAGATTATTTCTTGTCCAAGTCCATCATCAACAACATCAACTCATCCCTTAATCTACCATGCACCTTCCTAGGGTGCCATGGGTTTCCTAGCATCATTTTTCAACCATTTCTCCATAGGTTCACTTGTTATTCATTTTAAAGATAAAAATGATACAAAACATAAGTGTAGTGGTATAGATTTTTACATGCATGTACATATACTATAAAAATACATGAACCTTGCAAGAATTTGGTAAATTTTGTGAAAAAGAAAATGATAAACTTACTTGAATGATTACGAAATTTTTAAGGATAAAACTCTACTAATCTATAGGTTTATATTTCAAAACCTTGTAATAGATTATAACTAGTTCTTGTAAATGAGATTGTTCTTGAAAAATTTTGGGTTTCTCTTGGTTGTTGATGTTGAACGAGCCACAAGGAGAAGAACAAGAGAGAAAGAAAACTTTACTTGATCAATTTATTACACCATGCATTATGTGTAAAAATTAGGTGTAACATGGATCATATATGAGTGATTAGAGATAAACATGTGTCCCCTTGGACACATAAAAACCGGCCACCTCTTATGAGGTGGTTGAGTTGTCATCTTTTGTACACTATTATTTTTACGTGGTACCGTTTAGTGTATAGTTTTGTAATTTTAGCGTTATCGGGTGCCTGGTTAATTAAAAATAAATTCTAACGGGACAAGACGGGATATAACAAAGTTGTAAAAATTATAAAAATATAATTTTTGTAAACATTGGGTGTTTTGATAGTTATTACTTTGTTTGTACAATTTTTGTTATATATAATTACAAGTAATGGTTTAATATTTGGTAACTTACCAAAATATATAAAATATAGTTTAATAAACCTTAGTGGAAATATAACTAATATATAAATATATTAGTGCTCTAGTGGAATTTGTTTGGTGTATTTATTAAAAACTATAATCATATGTTATTATTTATTTAGAAATAAATAAATAAATATAACTTGAAATTATATATTCTACGAGTGGGATAGAATGCAAATGATGTCGTTATGAAATGTAGACTAACCCTAGTCCATGAAATGTATGATAAATGATGTCTTATGATAATGTGACTTAACCTACCCGGTTTCATCAAATGAATATCCGTAAACCTAGTTTACGTGAAATGATGAATTGAAATCTGTGAATAGAAAAATGTCGAGTGATGAGACAAATAGTGTTACGGTTTTAAGGGGTCATTTAAGCCTTAATTCGAGTAAATGTGATCAAATAATGCCCTAAATCATTAATTTTGTCATTTTAGGTACTTTTGAGAAGAATTCTGGAAAACATGCATATTTAGACGTTTTTGGAGCATAAAAGTGAAGAAAACGAAAAGTCTCAAAATATGATGGAAACAGTACCTGACAGCATCAAGAACCATAAGGTGACGCCGTCACTTGAAGACAAAAGAGGTGGATTTATGTTATACCAGACGCCCAAGAGAAGAAATCAAGGATTAACACCTGACCACGTACCTGACGCCGTCAGGTGTATTTGAAAGTAGGCCGTCTAGTGTAACTTTAAAGAGAGATGGCCGAGAAGACTTATAACCTGACGCCGTCAGGTAAGCCATCTAGTGTTAACTCATCACAACATGCGCGCGGAGTAGCTGTCACTGTTTTGGCCATAAAATCTTCATACGAACTCGGATTTAGGTGATTCAAAAGGCCACGCGAAGAGGACGAAAAGACCTACAATTTGGTGAAAACAATGGGCTGACGCCATCACTTGTTAGGGCTGACGCCGTCAGACCGATACCGACAGAAAATCAGCCTATAAATATAACATTATAACTTCACTTTTTGTAAGCCCCAAACCCTAAGTCCGATTCTAGGGTTAGGGTAGGTGTTCTTCCAGCAACTTAGAGGTACCGAATCATTCCATAAACATCTTTTAATGGTTTGTTTATTAATTCAATCTTATGTTATCTCTTCAATTATCATTATTGTTGATTGCTCTTCATTAATTATGCCTTGCTAAATCACCTTATGTCTACTTATGATTGTGTGAAACGTGTATATAATTAATTAGATCATATTGATTTCTGGTTGATGTTTTTGTCTATCTCCATCAATGAGGGCTTGTTGATGTGTGTGTCTATCTCCATCAATTAAGGCGTGACAACTTCAATAGATCTAGTTGGTTTAGTTTATAATTCTTGTTTCCTATTGATTCTTGTTTTGATTGAATGTTCCATCAATGTTAGGCTCAAGAAAACTGGCTAACCTCCTTATATGGTAACCTGCTTGAACGTCTTGGGAAACATATAGCCAAGGCATACTAGGCTATTAAGGCAGTATTTAACGCATGAGCCACTGTTTACAATCCCTATGGTTAAGTAGTGCATGGCGTAGGAGGAGATAAGATTCATAGAATTGGAGAGATATGTATGCCACTCCATGAGTTATTAGGAATACACCCGTCAGTTAAAACAAGGTGTGACAATTCAATAGATAGAATTGGATAGCTAGCAAGGAGTAACATATCACAGGTAGACATGCTTCACTTCCCTTGTAGAACCCTAGTTTACTTTCCTACACATTAGTTTAAGTAGTAGCTTTTGGGTTAGTTGATTAGCAACTAATTCCGCCTACTCCTTCAAACCCGAGATTTTTACTTGCTTTCCTAAAAATATAAAATACAAAAAGAATCTTCCTTCCACCCTTAGGCCTTATTGAGTAGCTTTCTATCCTAACGAACAGTATTCCCTGAGAGAGAACGATCAATCCCCTTACTTACCACTATCCTATACTACATCGGTCAGGTACACTGCCTGGTGGGGTTGTAACCCTCTTGAGATCCCTCGAGAGGTAAAACCTGTTGTAAGGTCACAAAACCACGCATCAAGTTTTAACTAGTGTTAACTCATCACAACATGCGCGCGGAGTAGCTGTCACTGTTTTGCCCATAAAATCTTCATACGAACTCGGATTTAGGTGATTCAAAAGGCCACGCGAAGAGGACAAAAAGATCTACAATTTGATGAAAAATATGGGCTGACGCCGTCACTTGTTAGGCCTGACGCCGTTAGACCGATGCCGACAGAAAATCAGCCTATAAATATAACAATATAACTTCCCTTTTTGTAAGCCCCAAACCTTATGTCCGATTCTAGGGTTAGGGTAGGTGTTTTCCCAGCAACTTAGAGGTTCCGAATCATTCCATAAACATCTTTTAACGGTTTGTTTATTAATTCAATCTTATGTTATGTCTTCAATTATCATTATTGTTGATTGCTCTTCATTAATTATGCCTTGCTAAATCACCTTATGTCTGCTTATGATTGTATGAAACTTGTATATAATTAATTAGATCTTATTGATTTCATGTTAATATTTGTATCTATCTCCATCAATGAGGGCTTGTTGATGTGTGTGTCTATCTCCATCAATTAAGGCGTGACAACTTCAATAGATCTAGTTGGTTTAGTTTATAATTCTTGTTTCCTATTGATTCTTGTTTTGATTGAATGTTCCATCTATGTTAGGCTCAAGAAAACTGGCTAACCTCCTTATATGGTAACCTGCTTGAACGTCTTGGGAAACATATAGCCAAGGCATACTAGGCTATTAAGGCAGTATTTAACGCATGAGCCACTGTTTACAATCCCTATGGTTAAGTAGTGCATGGCGTAGGAGGAGATAAGATTCATAGAATTGGAGAGATATGTATGCCACTCCATGAGTTATTAGGAATACACCCGTCAGTTAAAACAAGGTGTGACAATTCAATAGATAGAATTGGATAGTTAGCAAGGAGTAACATATCACAGGTAGACATGCTTCACTTCCCTTGTAGAACCCTAGTTTACTTTCCTACACATTAGTTTAAGTAGTAGCTTTTGGGTTAGTTGATTAGCAACTAATTCCGCCCACTCCTTCAAACCCGAGATTTTTACTTGCTTTCCT